>PVJN01025600.1:0-29871 GCA_004026805.1 Lasiurus borealis | reverse complement strand
ACCGTATTTTCATGGCAGAAGATACACTTTTTTTCTCCTCCGAGGAAAATGTGTCGTAATTTTACCAATCTTACATTCCAATTGTATTAGACAGACCATTTCCAGCATTGTCATTCCAGTAGAGAATTCACAATAAATCTTAATGATACATGCAAATACACCAATCTAATGGGCCATAGTAAAAAAAAAAAAAAAAAAAAGACTGTTACCATTTATTTTCAGCAATTTATGTGATTTCTCACCTCCTGCTGGTAAAAAGTTCCAAAAAGCAGGGAACTCAATATTTTTTTTAAAACAGCCAGCCAGATCAGAGTAGAAATGAAAGACTAAGAAAAGAATATTATTCTTTTCTTGTATCTGCATTAGATTTTTTATAGACTCTCATAACCTGGCATAATTCTGAGCTTTTTTTTTTTTTAATCGGAAAACCACCTAAAAGTAGTTATCTGTAGATTTTGTTGTTGTTTACCTTGCTTTGGCATTCTTTTTAATTCCCTCCTCAGGGGCGCTCTCCATATACTGAGTGCAGAGAAAGAGGGGAGTTGGTAAAAATTAGGTCAGAGGGGCAAAGAAAAACTTGTGAAGGGGTTTCCTGTTTCTAGAAAATCAGTGGAATCACCTGTCCCTGAGAGATCTTAATTCCTGCTTGCTAGATAGGACTTGATGTGCATATACAATACTGGAGTTTGGTTGAGGGTCAGTTATGATAGCAAATTATAAACTCCTGTGCAGGGTCCATGTCTTTTTTTATAAATATATTTTATTGATTTTTTACAGAGAGGAAGGGAAAGAGATAGAGAGTTAGAAACATTGATGAGAGAGAAACATCGATCAGCTCCCTCCTACTAGGGATGTGCCCGCAACCAGGTTATGTGCCCTTGACTGGAATCGAACCTGGGACCCTTTAGTCCACAGGCAGATGCTCTATCCACTGAGCCACACCGGTTTCAGCATACACCTCCATTATTTAAATGAACAGCGGAGACCGATTTCTTCTTTTGATCTCAGGAGAGATAAGTGGATATGCTCGGCTTGGTTCAGTCTCTGTCCATGGCCCGATATTCAAGGGCCAAGTGCCAGGGGAAGTAGTTATCACTATGACTCAGAGACCACTTTTGGCTGTGAGAACATTCTCAGAGAGGGGAGCTGGTGGTCTGGACAGAGAGCCTAGAAGGTCATTAATACCATGGGGGTGGGGACAGAAACAGAAAAACAAACAAAAATTTCCTTTTGCCCAGAGAGCAGAGAAAGTAAAGAATGAGTAGAGATTTGGACAAGGAAACTAATAATATGTGCAAATTTCTGGAAGGCAATTGCATTGGGTCAATGGTTCTCATAAATATAATTCATTTATCTGGTAGCACAGGGAAAATCTCATCAGTCTCCTTTAGTTAAAACTTTTCTTTCAGAACCAAGCCAAAAACAAAAGGCTGAGACCAAGAATGCCTCCCAGTATCCATCCCCCTCCTCTCTGGAATTACTCAGGGCGCCTTTCTGCACAGACAAAAGAATCCATTCCCAGCCTCCTGTGTGGCAAGGTGTCACAGTAAGTTATATGCTGAAATTGTCTGCATACAGTGGACTTCACAGCAAAATTTATTTTATTTTTTAAAATATATTTTATTCATTTTTTACAGAGATGAAGGGAGAGGGATAGAGAGTTAGAAACATTGATGAGAGAGAGACATCAATCAACTGCCTCTTGCACGCCCTCTACTGGGGATATGCCCGAAGCATAAGTTATATGCTGAAACTGTCTGCATACAGTGGGATTCACAGCAAAAGTTGTTTTTATTTTTATTTTTAAATATATTTTATTGATTTTTTACAGAGAGGAAGGGAGAGAGATAGAGAGTTAAAAACATCCATGAAAGAGAAACATTGATCAGCTGCCTCCTGCACGCCCCACACTGGAGATGTGCCTGCAACCAAGTTCCATGCCCTTGACCAGAATTGAACCTGGGACCTTTCAGTCCGCAGACCGACGCTCTATCCACTGAGCTAAATCGGTTTAGGCAGTTGTTATTTTTAAGGGGAGCATAGCTAGCATATATATTTTTATGCTTTTCATTTCTTCCTCTTCATCCTGACTGGAACGCAGACATAATGACTGGATCCCCAGCATCCTTTAATTGATAGGAGGTGACCTCGAAGATGGTAGTCATATTCTAAGATAAAGGGATAAAAATACAGTAGGTGGCTGGGTCCAGGATGGCATTGTAGAGCTATTGTTATACTATTTCCGCACTCCTTACCCGCAGACTTCTCTTATACAAGAGGGAAATAAACCTACTGGTTTGGGTGAAACCATTTTTATCTCTATAACTAGCAGATGACTATAAATCCTAACTGGGATAAAGTGTTGCTATTCAATGAGACAGAAGTATGAGACCAGTGACTGAGAAAAACATAATTTAGGGTGAGACCTCTCACAGAGACTAGTTCATGCTGGTCCTGACCTCTGATGTTTTCATTGTGGCTAACATTATTGAAACAAAATGATATGCAGATAAGATGGATAAACTCATGTTTCCTTTAAAAGAACACTCTGTGACAATGAAAAAGAAAGAAAGAACACTCTGTAGATGCGATGAGAATGTGCTTGGAAGAACTGCTGGGAGTGTAATTAATTGACGGAGGCCCGGCTGCTGGGATCTGAAATCCAGCTCCACATTTGAACCGAAGCCTTGTCTTCTGAGGGCCGCTCCCAGCCAGCAGGTGTTTATTTGTTTGTTTGTTTTGTTTTTTTCTGGAGGGACATGGTATTCCCCTGTATGTCAACTTTGGCTTGAGGATTTCTTTTTTAAAAAATATATATTTTATTGATTTTTTACAGAGAGGAAGCAAGAGGGATAGAGAGTTAGAAACATCCATGAGAGAGAGACATCCATCAGCCGCCTCCTGCACACCCCCTACTGGGGACGTGCCCGCAACCAAGGCACATGCCCTTAACCGGAATCGAACCTGGGACCTTTCAGTCGGCAGGCCAACGTTCTATCCACTGAGCCAAACCCGTCTTGACTGGCTTGAGGATTTCTTGATGGCCTTGCCAGACCTTCCTTAGACTATGAGGGCACTGTTACCCAATCTTCTCTCCTTCTCTTCTTCACTCGAGGTGTGTCATGGTCTGATGACCCTCTAGCCTTCATGTTCACATTCTGTTTCCTCTCACAGGCAAAATTAGCTAAATCTTCTCATACTTAATCTCATCTTGGATCTGCTTCTATGAGGATCTGGAATAACAGACTCATTTGAGGCAGGGTTTGTTGGAAGCAAAAAGCATGAAGGTAAATAAGTCTATTGCAGCTAAACATTTTCTTCATTCCTGCAGCCAGTCTATACTATGGGCCCAATGTCTGCCAGGATAAATGATTCTTGGCTCAAAGTACTACGTTGGGCTCTAACCTCTCCTTTGCTCTTCTGTCTTTAAAATGAAGGGAAAAAAATGAGGACAAAGAAATAATCATTATAGCAAATTTTGAGTGGAGGCGTTTGGTAGTGGGCTGAGCTCAGACACCTGAGATAGTAAGAATGAGGGCTGAGATAACACAGTTCCTCTTCTGCTAGCTCGGAATTTAGTTGGAAATGTGAGAAAGTGGTAGGATAGGAGGCTCTTCTCCACATAGTGTTCACCAAACAAGGTGGACCTCGCTCTGCCATTTTCAACATATGGGACAAAAGATAGTAGGGATTACATGGGAGAATTTTACAGGCCAGGCCTGGAAGTGGGGCCTATAACTTCCTGCCTGCATTTCATTGGCCAGGAATCTGTCACAGGGGAATCTGGGAAATGTAGTCTGCGAGGAAGCCAAAGAGGAAATGGAAATGGGGAACAGCTATTCCCTACCCCAGCCACTTAGAGGAAACACAAAGAATAATGGGGCGTTTGTTTCTTCAATAAGGGGGCTTCTTTTTACAAGGACTTTCCCACCTACAGCTTTGTCTTTATCAATATTCAGGCTGCATCACTTCATTAGAAAGTACACATTTTTTAAGGGAATAGAGAGCATATTAAGATAATTTAATGGTGGTTGAACTGTCTTAACAATGCTTAATTGACTCGCAGGTTTGTTACGCAATCAAGTGTTCCCAGACTACTTGGAACAGATTGCAAAGCTGCCTGATCAAAATTCTTATTTCTTATTTATGGGCAGATTAGAGTTCAGATCTGAATGTTAAAGAGGGAGCAGGTAGGAGATTTTATTGTGCGTTTCATAGGTCTGCCAAGTGAGAAGATGAATGGTATTCTCTTTCTAAATGCGCACGGAGAAGGCTATGAATTTGACCCTGAATGAAAATATATTGGGGCTCTAATCAAATTACTGTGAGTTTGTATACAGCAAGGCTATTTGATGAATTCCGAATGGAACTGTTCCAATATGATAATAATGTTTGGCACTGACCATCACTCAGAGGTGGGGATTTTATTTGTAGCCGTGCATCAAATGACATGAATATTGCAAATTTTAGGAATGGCGTTGGGTGGGGAGAGGAGCATGCGCGAAATAGTCTCAATAGCATTTTATGTAACATCTGCCCAGACTGTCAGCATATATTTTTCTAACTTGTATTAGCTATTTGGCAATTCCAGCTGCTTGGTAACCGTTGTCGGATACCGGTTTCTCCAGATTGCTAACTACTGCATGAGACCACACAAAGTCGGAATTAGATTAAAAATAACATTTGCAAAATGATAGCAGAGTAACCAAAAACATCACTCTTTTAGTTTTGCTCCACGGTACCTTCAGTTAAAGAAATTATGTTGCCGGTAACACTTTATGAATTCAGCACTTTAAATTCAGAAGAGGTCTTAAAGGTCAACTTGTCTAACCTTTTCATTTCACAGTTGAGAGAACTGAATCTCAAAAAAGCTGAGTAGCCAATTAGTTACATGGCTAGGTTTAGAAGCCAAGTTCATCCATCCATCCATCCATCCATCCATCCACCTATCCAATCAATAGATATTTATTGAGTACCCACTGTACAGGCATTTGTTTGATGCTGAAGATACAATTGTAAACAAAACCAGTTATGGCTTCTGTTCTCATCAAAGAGACAAACACTAATCAAATGGTTATATTAATATATTTCCCCAAAGGAGAATCACATTATGTAGTGAAGGCATATAACAGGGCTGACCTTCTCTGTTAGGCAGGGGTGGCAAGGGAGTTTACTTTAGGTTATAAAGTTTAAGCTAGGAACTAAAGTTTGAGCACTAACCTGGCAAAGAGGAGGAAGAATGAAGTATGGAAACCCATGTGCTGTGATAGACGTAAGAACAGCATATTTGATGAACTTGAAATAGGCCAGTGGAGCTGGAGTGCAAAAAGCAAGTGAGACTATGATTCAAAATGGGGCTGAAATAGAGGCAGAATCTATAGGAACAAACCATCTCTTATCCAAGCAAGTTGGTGTGAGGATGTGAGGTTTGGACTTGAGCTTCTCTTTTGCTACAATACGGGGCAAACCAAGGATTAATCTGAAAGCCCTCGGGATGCTGCCAACACAAGGGAAGGCTGAGAAGGAGCTAGTGAGAAGCCAGGTCATTAGTGGCACTGCACGGGCTGCAGGATCAAGATTCACCTGAATGAAGAAATAATGTGGGTCCAGCCGGTATGGCTCAGCAGTTGAGCGTCAACCCAGGAACCAAAAGATCACCTCAGGGGTTCGATTCCCAGTCAGGCCACATGCCCAGGTTGTGAGCTTGATCCCCAGTAAGGGGCCTGCAGGAGGCAGCCATCCAATTGATGATGTTTCTCTTTCATCTCATGGATGTTTCTATCTTTCCCTCCTCCTTCCCCTCTCTCTAAAAATCACTAAAAACATTTTTAAAAAGAAAGTGGGAAAAAAAGAAATAATGTAGCACCTCTTAGTTGTGTGTTTTTTATGATTTGAGTGAGTTTAAATTGGATTTTTTTGTCACCCTCAAATACAGACTCAGCCAAATAAAAATGGCAACTGCATTGTAGTTGGTGTGATGGTTGTCATTTTTTAAGTAATTCATGAACATTTGCTGAATTGAATGCTCATATTCATCACTGTGTGGTTGTGTGGAATGTTTTCAATGGCTGTTTAAATCCTACTCATCTTCAAAGCTCAGATTAACCTCCCTTTCAGGAGGCTGAACAATTACCTTCATTCTCTTTTCAACTGCTCTGCCCTTTCTGTTGGTCCACTAATAGTGTGACTTAATTTATATGATCTTTTATTTTACTTTATTTTTAAAGTAAGAACTACATCCTCTGACCCATTTTTTAAAAAAGAATGCTCTTGGGAGAAACCAAGATGGTGGCATAGGTAAACACCCAAACTGCTGCCTCACACAACAATTTCAAAACTACAACCAAAAGAACGAACATCATCCAGAACCACAGGAAAGCTGACTGAGTGGAAATTCTACAACTAGAAGGAAAGAGAGAGGCACATGGAGACTCAGAGGAGCTGAAAAAAGCTGAGGTACAGAGACATGCACGTGGAGAGGATGGGTGGCTGACTCCCTGGCTGGCTTCCTCTAGTGGGAGGGAGATGGAAACTCCCGACTACACTGAACTCCACTTCTGACTGCACTGAACCCAAGTTCCAGGTGAGACTCATATGGGGGAGTCTGGACTATTGTGAAAAAGGAGGGGTGCAGAGAAACTTAGGGGAGCCATGAAAGACAGAGGTCTGGAGGTGTGTGCGAAAGTGCGCACACAAGAGGGCTGACTGCTGATTGTGCTGCTGGCTTTCTCTAGTGGGAGGGAGACAGAACCTCCCAGCTGCAGTGAAATCCAGGTCGGACAGCACTGAACCCCTGTTTTGAGCAAGACCCTGGGGACCCAGACTCATACAGGTCCCTGGAGTACAATCAGGGGAGTTGAACAGGCAGAGATCTGAAGGCACACAAGTGTGAATGCACAGAGAGGGCTGCAATGATTATGGAGGGTCACTGAGACCCAGGGGCTGATGGGAAGCCAAGGCTGTCTGCTCAGCCCTGAGACTCCGCCCCATCCAAGCCCAGCACAGAGGCTTTTGCAATCTTGCAAGTCTTAAGTGGGAGAGCAGCACAGAAGTTCTCTTGATGTTGACACAGCTGATCCTCACAACCAATTGGCTTGGGGGTCAATTCCCCCCAGTGATACCAACAACAATCAAGACTTAACTACAAGGCTGTACACACAGTCCACAAAGGGGTGCACCAAGAGTGTCCACCTCAGGTAAATGAGGAGGCAGAGCTACTGGTTCATATAGGACACCTAGCACACAAAGCCACTCTACCAACTCAGGGAAGCCGCCAAAATGTGGAGACAAAGGAAGAGATCACAAACAAAAGAAATGGAGGAAAACAAATGACTGGATATAGAGTTCAAAACCATGGTTATAAGGTTTTTCAAGAATTTCCTAGAAAAGATGGATAAATTTAGCAAGACCCAAGAGGAGATGAAAGAGGACAACTGGAAATTAAACATACACTGACAAAAAATATTATACAGAGATCTAACAGCAGACTGGAGGATACCAAGAATTAAGTCAAAGATTTGAAATACAAAGAATCAGAAAACACTCAACTGGAAAAGAAAAAAAGAAAAAAATAATCCAAAAATGTGAAGATAGTGTAAGGAGCCTCTGGGTCAACTTCAAGCATACCAACATCAGAATTATGGGGGTGCCAGAAGAAGAGAGAGAATAAGGTATTGAAAACCTATTTGAAGAAATAATGACTGAAAACTTTCCCCACCTGGTGAAAGAAATAGACTTACAAGTCCAGGAAGTGCACAGAACCCCAAACAAAAGAAATCCAAAGAGGACCACACCAAGGCACATAATTAAAATACAAAGAGCAAAAGTCAAAGAGAGAATATTAAAAGCAGCAAGAGAAAAACAGTCAATTACCTACAAGGGAGCACCCAGACTCCTGTCAGCTGATTTCTCAACAGAAACTATGTAGGCCAGATGGGAGTGGCAAGAAATATTCAAAGTGATGAATAGCAAGAACCTACAACCAAGATTACCCAGCAAAGCTCTCATTCAGAATTGAAGGTCAGATAAAGAGCTTCACAGACAAGAAAAAGCTAAAGGAGTTCAACACCAAACCAGTATTATATGAAATGCTGAAGGGTACTCTTTAAGAAGAGGAAGAAGAAAAAGGTAAAGATAAAAATTATGAACAACAAATACATATCTATCAACAAGTGAATCTAAAAATCAAGTGAATAAAAAATCTGATGAACAGAATAAAATGGTGAATGTAATAGAATCAGGGGCATAGAAAGGGAGTGGACTGACAATTCTCAGGGAGAAAGAGGTAAGGGGGGTGCAGGGAGAGACTGGATAAAAATCATACACCTATGGATGAGGACCATGGGGTGGGGATGTAAGGGCAGAAGGTGGGGTGGAGGCCAGGTGGAGGGGAGCTGTGGGGGGAAAAAGAGGAACAATTGTAATAATCTGAACAATAAAGGTTTATTAAATAAAAAAAGAATGCTCTTGTATTTTAATGTCAGTACTGCACCTGTATTTTTTTCTTTGTAACTTTTAAAATATTAGTCCTCAAATTTGGGGACACATCCGAATCACCTGTGGGCTTGTGAAAAGGTCACATTCTCTCATATGTCATAGGTACACATGTGGAGAAATACTGTACATTAAATATTATATAATATGGGCACTCGGCGCATAATTCATGAGTGGAGTTGAATTAAAAGTGCAGAAGGGACTTGATTTTGAGATTATGAGAAAGGTCTCTCCTCTAAGGCTCTAAAAAATGAGAACCTCCTTCAATTTGTACCCAGTATTTTCATAACTATGCTGAGCATCAAGGTCGAGATACTGCATGCTGAAGAGGCAGCCACAATTCGTTATGACTTTAACGAGAGCTGATGAGAGAAACCCAATCTCATCCCTCCAATTCTGCATGAATCAGTCACCGTGGCAGGATTTCTTGACAAATAATGGGCATTTCTCCTGCTCTTCATTCACTTTTCATTTCTGCCCACAAACCCTTGCTTCTTTCAGCTTTGAGCCCTTGTCTGTTTCCACTGATTTTTTAGATTTTTGTTTCAGTGGAAGCGCCCTAGGTTAATGGGAAGAAATGATGCTTCTCTCCCGGCCGTAGCTTTGTCTCAGCAACAACTTGTTAATTTCTTCCTTTCTCCCTCTGGCCTGAGCGGAGCCCTGACTTACCCATCTCCCCCTCTCATACCCACATTAACCCCCTCAACAACCTTAAGAGGTATAGTATCTACTATAATTGCTGTTTTTCACATAAGGCATGGAAAAAGCAGGGCTAAAGTTAGTCAGTATTGCAACCCAGACAGCCTGGTGCCAGTTTTTAGAGAGCATCACGGGGAAACAGGTCTGCGAATTCCAGAGTCTCTTCCAGCTTTTCATTTTATGCTTTTACTTTGGTGCAATTCATGAAATATGCATTAATCACAACCCGGAGCATAATGGTCCTCTGGAGGGAGCGTTTCCCGGAAGGGACTGAGTTACACGGCCTCTCTTCCCACTGGAGGCTCTGATATTGAAAGATTCTTGGGACCATTTTGTTCACTTCCAACTGTATAACTAACTGGGCATCCTTTGTTGGATTCGGTCTCAACTGTCTGATGAGTTTGTTCTTAAATCGTCCGTGCGAACTGTCTGCTCAGAAAAGATGTCTTTTAGATGAATGGTGATGGAAGGAGACTTGGATTAGGGGAGTGGACACACGATACAATATACAGATGATGGATGATAGACTTGTACACCTGAAACATAATTTTCTTTTTTTTTCTTTTTTTTAAAAAATATATTTTATTGATTTTTTACAGAGAGGAAGGGAGAGGGATAGAAAGTCAGAAACAACGATGAGAGAGATATATCGATCTGCCGCCTCATGCACACCCTACACTGGAGATGTGCCCGCAAGCAAGGTACATGCCCCCAACCGGAATCGAACCTGGGACCTTTTGGTCCGCAGGCTGACGCTCTATCCACTGAGCCAAACCAGTCTCGGCATGAAACATAATTTTCTTAACCAAGCTCATCCCAATACATTCAATAAAAAGAGAAATAACATAAATATAACTCCTTTTACATTTTGTTTTATCTTGTTATTGAAAGTATTATTGATGTCCCCCCACCTTTTTCCCCTTTGACCCCTTCCTCCCAGCTCCCCTCCCCTCCCCACGCCTTCACTGCACTCTTGTCTGTGCCTGTGTGTTATGCATATGAGTTCTTTGGTTAACGGTGACAATGGCTCTTCATTCAAGTGAGTCATCAATGAATCTCACATTATTTCTGCTACCTTTTTATCCTCAGGCAAATAGCTTGAAAGAGAGAGGCAGATGACTACAGATATTTCTGGATAAGACTGGACAGTTAGTCTTCCTGTGTTTTTGGTGCAAAAGGGAGATGGATATGAACCAGGGGTTCTCTGTGAAAGAGGAAGATCCATCTTTTGTTTCAAAAAAATGGAATTGTACAGAGGCAATAAAGCATCAAACAGGCGGTCAAACTACAGAGGGAAGGTTAGGGAGAGGTGGGGTAGATAAGAGATCAACCGAAGGACTTGTGTGCATGCAGATAAGCACAACCAACGGACACAAGACACTGGGAGGTTAGGGTATGCCTGATGCCTGGGGGGGGGGCAATAGGAAGATATGTACACATGTAACACATTAATAAAAAAATTAAAAACAAACAAATTCAATTGGCTTCCATCAGCTGCAATCTCTAGGAAAAGGGTGAAGATTGCGAGGTAGATCAAGACTGAGCCATAAATTTTCTAAATTTTAATTTTGTTTTTAAAGTAGATAATACCTCACATGGTTTAAGATTCACAATGGTATTATAATAAAAGTCTCCTTCCCTCATCTTGCAGGTCCCAAGTTCCCTTTCCCAAAGGCAACCAATATTGTCAGATTTGTGGTTATTTTTTTCAGGTACGTTTTATGAATATTCAAGGAGGGGCCATATAAATAATTCTTAAGATCTTCGGAAATTCAGTGTTAAGGGTAGAAGTATGAAATCCCATGTATTACTTTCCTAGGGCTGCTCTAACAAGTTACCAGAAACTGGGTTGCTGAAAGCAACAGAAAACTATTCTTTCACAATTCTGGAGACCAGACGTCCAAAATCAAGCTGTCCATGCTTTCTTTCAAGGCCTTGGAAAAGAATATTCCTCTTTTATTTCCTAGCTTCTGGTAGTTGTCAGTAGTCCTTGGCTTGTAGACACATCACTCCAATATCTGCCTTTGTCATCACATGGCATTTTCCCTGTGTGTTTCTGTGTCCAATTTTCCCTCTTTTTAGAAGGACACCAGCCACTGGATCAGGGTGGACCCTAATCAAGTATGACCTGCTTTTAACTGGATTATGTCTATAAAGACCTTATTGCCAAATAAAGTCACTTTCACAGGTACGAGGAATTAGGACTTGAGCGTATCTCTTTAGGGGGAATAATTCTATGCACTTCACCCCATAATGTTATATTTTCAAAGCTTCCAGCAGGCCTAATAGAGATCTAGAGTTCAATTCACCTTTGGGATGGAGAATGGAGTGAGAGTTTGGTTGTTTGGGGAAAAACAAATACCCAAACAGATCTTTCTGTTTTGTAAGCACAAAGCAAAGACCCGCAACAGTGAATGGAGATTTCTAAACCTCCAGTGACATCAGGATTTCAAGCTGTTCTGGATGAAAATGGAGAGGTTACTTGTGTAGTGAAAAGTGTTTAAATTGGTGAGGGGTTTTTCAATCTTTTTGAAATACATAGTAAGAAACATATTTTTAAAATACATAAGAAACACATCATGGCTCTGAACATGCAAATGCTTGAATCTACATATATGAATAGATAGAACTGGAACAAAGACTTGTTCCATGAGGCGATATGCACATTTTTTAAAAATGAATTTTGATCTTGTCTAGTCTACCTTTTTTTTTTTTAAATTAATCTTTTCCTCAGGACCATCTGCAGTAGAAATATCACTTCTTGGTATTTGTCCCTAAGAAGAGGTTTATAGGTTTCAATGCCTTCATGTGATTATTATTTTCTTATTACTACAAGCTGCTGCTTTACATTTCCCTTTGGAAATGAAGACAGGCGATCAGGGCCACGCTTTGGACACAGTGATACAAGGGAGTGATGCAGGAACACAAGGGACGCGAACCATGGACGTGTGCAGTGGCTAGCAGCTGAGTCATCATTGGCCATAAGGGTGGAGGGAAGAAGTGCTTCAATCCATGAGGGAGGAGACTGAGGAAGTAGGAACTGATCAAGGCCAACTCCCGGAAGGAGCAATCCTTCCCTTTGATCTGTGGAGGGGAGTCAAACAAAGATTGGACTTCTCTTCTGACAATTAATTGAAAGAGAACCCAAGCTGTCATTTGGGGAGGAGGAGAAAATTGATCTCGTCTTATCTGCAAAAGGCTGTTGGCGTGTTACTTTCCAAGTTCTGTTCTAACCAATTACCACAAGCTAGTGACTTACAACAATGCAAATTTATTCTGACAGTCAGGAAAGTCAGAAGTCCATGGAGTTCTCAGGACCGCATTCTTTCTAGATGCTCTAGTTGGAAATCTGTCTCCTGGCCTTTTCCAGCTTCTAGAGACTGGCTGCAGGCCTTGGCTCATCGCTTCTTCCTCCATCTTCAGAGTCAGCGGTCTAGCATCTTCTAAACTCTCTCTCTGTTCCTGTGCTTCTATTATCATCTCTCTCCACTCTTGCTCTCTCCCCGCTCATGTTCCTTTCACAAGAACTCTTGTGAATACATTGGGCACACCCAGATAATTCAGAATAATCACCTCATCTCAAGACCCTTATTTTTTTTAACAAGAATAAAGCAATCTTTATATATATATATATATATATATATATATATATATATATATATATATATGTGTGTGTGTGTGTGTGTGTGTGTGTGTGTGTGTGTGTATGTTTTTATTTATTTTAGAAGGAGAAGAAGGGAGAGAGAGGGAGAAACATCGATGTGAGAGAGAAACATCAATTGGTTTGGTACATGGGACTCTGCTCATCCAATTGAAACACACCAGCCAGGGCAAGGTTTTTAATAACATCTACAAAATCTCTCTTGCTCTGTAAGGTAACATAGTTATAGGATCTCGATATTAGGTCCCGGGCGTCTTTGGGGAGCAGCATTATTCAGCCTACCACCACAGGGGGGACTCGGACACGAAAGTGATATTTGCCTTTCCACATTTGCTTCATGCGCATGCTGAGTTCAATTTATTCTGTTCAAAGCTGTGCAAGACATGTATTCAGTACATGCAGTCAGTGCATGCTCAATGCTGAGTTCAGTCAATGTTGCTGAGTTAACTCACTCTTTTCACACGAGAGTTAGTGTCTGTCAGATCTTGGAGCTGGACCATGTGTGTCCCCTGTCCCCATCGGTGGGGCCCAGGTGTCTGTGTCACACGGAACCCAAGAGTACAGGGGCTACAGCTGTGCCTGTCCCTAGACAGAACTTCCTTCCGGGATGATTTGATAAGGGAACCATGGGTGGTATCTCTGCTAGGCCTGTCAACACCAACTCTTTGACTATATCTTTAGGGGACTCACTGAAGTGAAAAAAGAAAGAAAGAAATGATGGTATGGCTCTTCTCTGGCCACTAAGAGTGTCTGTGTATATTTGATGGACAATTTACAGCCATTAAGGAAGCAAGTAGATTTACAGAAAGAGAAAATTACCATCGGTCTCACTCCAGCCTCACTCTCAGTCTCTCTCTCTTCCCTAATTTACCAGCTATTATACCTTTTTATAATCTTTTAAACATCAAGTTCAAGGCTTCAGGCAGAGTCTGTTGCCCAAGCAAATGAATCCCAGAACTACTATTTAATGAGATGCTAGGGTAAGGTGACATATGCTTTCCTTTTCCATGAAATAAGAAGTTCTTTATGGACGGTAGCTGATGATTAGCGCAGGCAATGGAGGACTGGTGTCAGAGGGGGGTCTCATTTGATATTTTTACTTGGCATACTGCAAACTACTGCCAACAGCCATTGAGAGTGAAACTAGCTAGGCATTATTTTGCCCAATAAAATGTATCTGACTCAAAAAATTTCTGTTTTCTGCCCTTGCATTGCCGTCTCGATCTGAAGGAAAGAATTCCACCCCTCAGCGAAGGGTATATGGTATCTTCCGCCCCTCATACCTTGAGTTCATGCTTTTGAGTCTTCCCTTTCATTCCTCTCCCAGGCCTTTTCTTCTTCTCCCTCTATCCTGTTCAGGGTTTTCACCCACACTATTACTTAAGCTCTCTATTCTCCTGCTTACCTGGGCAGGGGCCTGGTTATCCTGTGGATAGTTTGGGAAGAGCTAGAGCTAGAAAACTAGGCTAGTCTATTTTTAAGATATGTGCAGTATCTCAAAAACTCATCTGTGAAAGTTTTTGCCATCTAATTTCTGAAACCCACTGGCTATTTTCCCAGAATATTGGTTTGAGCCACATGCTGTTTATGAGAATTCATTATTCCTAATATAACGCAGAAAAAAAAAAGATAGCGACTGAAGGTCGCAATCATACACATTGCCTAGTCACTTTTCACAATTCAAGATGTGGAACCGTGAACTTGATGAATTCTGGGTGTCATGACATGCTTCAGGAAACCAAGAGGCTGCTGGATATTTCTTCAGTCTTTAATCTTTATTGCCAGCTCACTGTGACATCTCGTACAGGGCCAGACTGGTTTTTTCTGAATATCTTTCTTTCGGTTCCCGAGAAAACAAATGAGTTGGTGATCAGTGTTAGGAAGAATACAGGATATCATCTCACTCGAATATGTTTCTGAGGTTGCGAGCTGTTTGTTTTGCCAGCTGGATGTTTTGTCAGTGTCGGGAGGACAGTAGCTAGATTGTAAACCATATGAAATTCTTTGCTTGGATATTGCTATGGAGAGGACAGAGCAGGATCCAACCTGCGACCACCTTGTCAAGTCATAGCAAAACACAAAAACTAAATAAAAACTTATTCTTTTACTTCAACCAAGAGCAATCACGTGCTTTTAAGTGAAATAAGCGATATTATTTTAAAACTTGAAGAAGGTATGTGACAAGCATTTAAAAAGGTGTTAGGCAGAGGATTTTAGGGGAAATTTAAATTGATTCAACTTTTATGTTGGACAGTAATATGTAGGAGACAAATAGATAATCCTTTCTCCGCCGAAAGCCATTGGCCTAAGGGAAACAGTTTTATTGACAACCCACAACTAAAAGTGCAATGTTATTTATTTCCTTCTAAAAAGATAAAAGTATATTATTCAATGGACTTTTCAGATTTTAAACATTTTTACTAAAATCTTAAGTGTGCACATAATTAGTGGAAATGGTATAATACATTTCCATCACTCAGCATCAACAACAATCATTTTGCCAATCTCTCAACTTATTCCAAAATTAAGCAGCACTTCAGTTATATATTGTAGATGTCCTATTCAATCTCTTGCCTCGTCATTTATATTCCTTAGAGACTTGAAGACATTTCATCTTAATTTCCATTTTCCTTCTCTCCACGTCCAGTGCCTTGTCTGTCTCGGAATTCTGCTCTATTTCTTCCATCCTCTCCTTTTCTTTCCCCTTGCTGCAGAAAGAAATGGTTTCTCCTTATGAAATTAAACCTCCAGCTGAGTATTTAATCAGAAAGATGCAAATTAAGATGACAACGAAGCACCACCTCACACCTGCCTTAAATAGCTGCCATCAATAAAACAACGAACAACAGGTGCCGGACAGGATGCGGAGAAAAAGGAACCCTCGTGCACTGTGGGTGGGAATGCAGACTGGTGCGGCCACTGTGGAGAACAGCATGGAGTTTCCTCAAAAAACTAAAAATGGAACTCCCATTGGACCCAGTGATCCCACTCTTAGGAATATATACCAAGAAATCAGAAACACCCATCAGAAAGGATATATGCACCCCTGTGTTCATAGCAGCATTATTTACAATAGCCAAGATCTGGAAACAGCCTAAGTGCCCATCAGTAGATAAATTTATTTTAAAAAACTGTGTTACATTTACACCATGGAATATTATGCAGCTTTAAAAAGGAAGGATTTCTTACCCTTTGAGACAGCATGGAGGGACCTAGAGAGTATTACGCTAAGTGAAATAAGCCAGTCAGAGAAAGACAAGTATCACATGATCTCACTCATATGTGGAATTTAATGAACAAAATAAACTGGCAAACAAAATAGACCCAGAGACATGGAAGCAGGGAACAGACTGAGCATTTTCAGAAGGAAGCAGGGGGGAGGGAAGAGAGCGACTAAATAACTTACATACGTAGCACGCGGACAAACAACAGTGCGGGGAAGGCCTGGAGCAGGGTGGAGGGGTCAACAGGATATAAAAAGTGTGATTTGTAGTATTTTCAACAATAAAGTTTAAAAAAAAAAAAACGATCACCATTTAACTGGCTGAATTGGACTAGCCTCTCATTTTTTTTCTGCCCTATCTGCCATTCTGAGCTTCTATAGGACTTCAGTTTTCAAAAGGAAGCATATGTAGACTTAAATAGTTGCTATTTCTTCTCTACCCCCTGATCTGTGTCTTAAACAAACCGAGGTTCATTGTACTGGTTCTCCAACAACAGATCTCAGAAAGAATTAGTCATCAGAGAAAACCTTTGAAGAGTCCTTCAAGGACAGGGGTGGATTTTCTGAATATAAAAATGGTATAGCATTCATTTTTCAGCATCAATCAGATTTGGCATTCAAGTGCCTAGCAATCACATTATTCAATACCGGCATGGACAGCTGACTGTTTTTGTCCTTTAATGACTGGTAAGAGGTATGTTTTCCCTGGAAATGGTTGATTACATTTGAAACTGTTATTTCAGAACTCAAGAGATCTGATGCTCATTTCTGTGTTTGATGCTGCACTCTCAGTGTTTTTGAAGGAGAATAAGGCTGCAAAAGGAAAGTGAATATTTTCTCCATCAGTGTGGCTCGTAATTAATTGATCATCATCTCCTATTAGCGTAATATCTTTGAACCTGCTAATTGAAAAGGAAACTGTTTCCCTAATCACAGAAAGAAAAGGCGATATTAAACTGGTTAGTCTCTGTTCGCTTAAGGGCCAAACTATTAGCCAGGTCTGCTTATAGGAACAGTTCATCAAAAAGTTTCAACAACTGATTTTTCAAATGACTTTCTGCCCACACTGGTTGAGAAAACCTCTTAGCAGAGTGGGGTTGCTTTCCCGATAGCAGAGAAGAAATTTTGGAGAGGTTGAGAGAGAATAAGGTAAGGGGAACAGAAGACAGAGTAAAATATATTCTCGTCATCATCACACAAGCATGATGCTTTCACATAGTTATTACTACTTCATAGAGTTCCTGGGAGGTGTAATTTTCACTCCCATGTTACAGATAAGGACATCAAGTCTACACGATGGTAGGAAATTCATTTAGCAGAAGTGGTATAACCACTATTTAAATGCAAATGTTTGGACTCTACATCTTATTGTGGGTCCAGCACTCTTTTGCTATGTCATTTGCCCTCAATTTTATTAATGTCAAAGGAAAATATGAGCAATGCTAGAATATGAAAAGGTGAGTAGACAGATGCCAAGAATCAGTATAACTTGCCATTACAATCCTGGATATGATTGCTACACTTATATTGCAAAGACAATATAACTTGTAGAAGTAATAGGTAAATATTCTTTGAGTGACTGGATATTGTGATACTTAGTGAAGAGTTAATGTTTTGGACTCTACAGATTTCCTAAAAGAGTGGAATACAAAGTAGACAGGTATTTTAAAATCTTTATTGTTGAGGTTATTACAGATGTCTTCCTTCCTCCTTGTTCATTTATTTTGATTTTTAGATACAATTATTGATAGATATATATTTGTTGACTTCTCTTCCTCCTCCTCCTTCTCCTCTTCCTCCTCCTCCTCCTCCTTCTTCTTCTCCTCCTCCTTCTTCTCCTTTTCCTTCTTTTTCTCCCCCACTTCTTAAAGAATACCCTTCAACATTTCATCAATACTGGTTTGGTGGCAACAAACTCCTTTAGCTTTTTCTTGTCTGTGAAGCTTTTGATCTGACCTTCAATTCTAGATGATAGCCTTGCTGGGTAGAGTCTTCTTGGTTGCATGTCCTTGCTGTTCATCACTTTGAATATTTCTTGCCACTCCTTTCTGGCCTGCATAGTTTCTGTTGAGAAATCAGCTGACAGTCATATGGGCATTCCATTATAGGTAACTAACTGCTTTTCTCTTGTTGCTTTTAAGATTCTCTCTTTGTCTTCAAATCTTGGCATTTTACCTATGATGTATCTTGGTGTGGGCCTTGTAAGGTTCCCCTTGTTTGGAACCTTAAGTGCTTCCTGGACTAGTGAGTCTATTTCTTTCACCAGACAGGGAAAAGTTTTCTCTACTATTTCTTCAAATAGGTTTTCAGTATCATTGATTTGATTCTTGGAATCCTCTACTCTACTGTTGATTATTCTTCATTTCAGTTAGTGTATTCATTTCTGACTAGGTCTTTTTCAATTGTTACTAACATCCTTGAAAGTTTCACTAAGTCCCTTGAAGCTCTTATTAAGAGCCTTGAGCAACCTTAGAACCATTGTTTGCTTGCTGTCTTTCATTTCATTTAGGTATTTTTTTCTGGAGGTTTCTTCTATTCTTTCATTTATAATATGTTTCTTTGTCTCTGCATTTTAGCTGCTTCCCTGTGTTTGCTTCTATGTGTTAGGTAGACCTACTATGCCTCCTGGAATTGGTAAAGTGGCCTTGCATAGTAGGTATCCTGTAGGATCCATTGACTCAGCCTCCCCAGTCCCCTGAGCTGGTCACTCTAGGTGCACCACTTCCTGGGCTGTGTTCACTGTCTTGTAGTTGAGCCTTAATTGCTGTTAATCTCCAGGCCAATTGGATGTGAGGACCAGCTGCAACTACAATAGAAGAAGTGCTGTGCAGGAGATACTCCTATGAAGCAAGATACTCCCTTGCTTCAGTAGGGCT
The DNA here is from genome assembly GCA_004026805.1 of Lasiurus borealis. Lineage (NCBI taxonomy): Eukaryota > Metazoa > Chordata > Mammalia > Chiroptera > Vespertilionidae > Lasiurus > Lasiurus borealis. The sequence goes on along the minus strand of PVJN01025600.1, from coordinate 10,919 downwards.
TTGGTGTTCACTGAGTGTTATAATCTGGTATGGTCTGAAGCTGTCTGAAGTAGACAGTTTTAGAAACAAGGAATGCACTGTTTTCCCCAGAATATTTCTACTGCAATGCTACATTCCTACTTCAATGCTGCATGTCTATTCTGCTTTGCAGTAGCAAAAAGTATTATGCAAGAGCACATTTGTTATGATGCCAGAGAGACACGATCTAATGTGTAAAGGATACTGCTGGGCCTTGTCTTTTAAAAAACATATAGTATAGACTTCAACATACAGGCGAGAGAATGAAAACTCCTAAAGTATGGGTGACCAGCTTTTTCTATGAAGGGCCAGGTAGTAAATATTTTAGGCTTTGCAAGTCATATAGTCTTTTTTGCAGCTTCTCAACTCCACAGTTACGGGGCCAAAGTAGTCACAGACAATACAGAAACCAATGAGCATGGCTGTGTTCCAATAAAACTTTATTTATGAACACTAGAATTCACATGTAAGCTCGTTTTTATGTTTCATGGAATATTCTTCTTCTTTTGGATTTTTTTTTCATTAAAAATATAAGAAAAAAAATTCTTCTCTCACAAGTTGTACAAAAACACGCAGCAGGCCGGATTTGGCCTGTGGGTGACAATCAGCAGTCTTGGGGTGATTAGCACATAATAGCTAGGAAGGATGAAGGAGACAGGGTTGATTGGGAGAGAGGAGAAGACATTAGGATGAAACTGTATCTGAATTCAGGTTTAAAAGAGGACAGAGGAGAAAGCTCTTGCTCAGAGTGGGCATGCGCCTGGAGGGATTGTTCTGAGCAGATTCACTCAGAATGACTCATCGGTTCGAACAAAGCTGGAGAAGATTTTCTGTCTGTTATTCAAAGGCAGTAATTGGCCCACCTGCTTCCCTTAAATTAAAATTTCCCCAGCTCAGGCCTTTAAGCCTCTTAACATGATTTACTTCTTAGACCTTTTATCAACATAGAATAGCTGCTTTTCTCGTCTTGTAAAACCCTCTTCCCAAGGTACAAGGTACTTTATCCACATGATGTTTCAGGGCTATTTGCAGGCCTAGGATCACGGAAGCACAATAAGCTATAGAAAATTTAAACGGCGCTCTGTTAAGTGTTGTGGGCAGCATTTGACAAGACATAGATAATCTGGAGATTCAGAGATGTGATTTGAATATCTTGTCTTCCTTCCTCCCTGCCTTTAAAAAATTGTATTTTTTTGACCGAGGAATGAATTATACATAGAAAAACTCATCGTTTTTGGTATGTAGGTCTATGAAATCTGACAAATGCATGTCACCACCATGAGGTGTTATATCCAACAGTGATGAAACGCCATGACATGCAGACATAGAACATTCTCATTAACCCAGAGAGCTTCCTGGTGCACCTTTGCAATTATACCGCCTCCTAAGCTCAGCCCGTGGTAAACACCGATCTATTTTCTGTCCCTACGGTTTTGCCTTTTCCAGAATGCCATGGCAATGGAATCAGACAGGATGTATAGCCCTTCGGGTCTGGCTTCTTTCAGCTAACAGGATGCATTTGATGTTCATCTATGTCGTTGCATGTGTTAGTAGTTTGTTCCATATTACTGCTAAGCAGATTTCATTGTACGAGTATACACCGGTTTGTTTATGTATTCTCAGTGGAGGACATTTGAGTTGTGTTCAGATTTTAGTGATTATGAATAAGGCCACTATACACTTTCATGCAAGATGTTCGGATGAACTTAAGCTTGTATCGCTCTTGGGAAAATCCCTAGGAGTGGGATTGCTGAATTATGTGTTAAGCACTGTATTTGTTTAACTTGACGAGAAACTTCTGAACTGTTTTTCATGCCATTTTGCATCTCCTCCAGCAGAGTATGAGAGTTCTAACTGCTTTACATTCTTCAAGTGCTTGGTACTATCAGTTTTTGTCTTTTTTAAAAATATATTTTATTGATTTTTTACAGAGAGGAAAAGAGATAGAAACATCGATGAGAGAGAAACATTGATCAGCTGCCTCCTACATGCCCCCCACTGGGGATGTATGTGCCCAAAACCAAAGTACATGCCCTTGACCGGAATGGAACCTGGGACCCTTCAGTCCACAGGCCAGTGCTCTATCCACTGAGCCAAACCGGTTTCAGCTCAGTTTTTCTCTTTTAATCCTGGGTGGTTAATAGTTGATAGGTGTGAAGTAGTATCTCCTTGTGGCTTAATTTGCATATTCAAATGATTAACAATGTTGAGAATATTTTCATATGCTTATTTGCCAGCCATCTATCTTTTTTGGTGAAGTATCTGTTCAAATTATTTGCCCATTTTTATTTGGATCGTTTGCTTTCTTATCATTGAGTTTTGAGGTTTTTTGTTTTTTTTTTTTTGTGTGTGTGTGTGTGTGTGTTTTTAATACTCTGGGAACAAATTCTTTATCAGGTATGTGTTTTAGAAATATTTCCTCCCAATCTGTAGCATGTCTTTTCATTTTCTTGTGTGTGTGAGAGAGAGAATTTAAAAATAGAAATATAACTGACACACAACATTATGTTAGTTCAGGTACACAGCATAATGGTTTGACATTTGTATACTTGACAAAATGATCACCACAAGAGGTCTAGTTACCATCAGCCCCCACTCACAGTTGCAAAGTTTTTTTTTTGTTAAAAACTTTGAAGATTTACTTTAATGGCAAATTTAAAATTTGCAATATATTATTATAGTTACCATACTGTACATTACATTCTCATAACTTACTTTATTATTTTATATATTTTTTAAATTTAATAAATCTTTATTGTTTAGATTATTACAATTCTTCCTCCTCTTTCCCTATAGCTCCCCTCCACCCATTCCCACCCCACCCTCTGTCTTTACCCGCTCCACTGTCCTCATCCATAGATGTATGATTTTTGTCCAGTCTCTTCCCACACCCCTTACACCCTTTTCCCTCTGAGAATTGTCAGTCCACTCCCTTTCTTTGCCCCTCATTCTATTATATTCACCAGTTTATTCTGTTCATCAGATTTTTTATTCACTTGATTTTTAGATTCATTTTTTGATAGATATGTGTTTATTGTTCATAATTTTTATCTTTTTCTTCTTCTTCCTCTTCTTAAAGAATACCTTTCAGCATTTCATATAATACTGGTTTGGTGGTGATGAGCTCTTTTTGTTAGCTTTTTCTTATCTGTGAGGCTCTTAATCTGCCCTTCAATTCTGAATGATAGCTTTGCTGGGTAGAGTCATCTTGGTTGTAGGTTCTTATTCATCACTTTGAATATTTCTTGACACTCCCATCTGGCCTACATAGTTTCTGTTGAGAAATCAGCTGACAGTCATATGGGCGCTCCCTTGTAAGTAATTAACTGTTTTTCTCTTGTTGCTTTTAATATTCTCTCTTTGTCTTTTGCTCTTGGCAGTTTAATTATGATGTGTCTTGGTGTGGTCCTCTTTGGATTCCTTTTGTTTGGGCTTCTGTGCACTTCCTGGACTTGTAAGTCTATTTCTTCCACCAGGTGGGGTAAGTTTTCAGTCATTATTTCTTCAAATAGGTTTTCAGTATCTTGTTCTCTCTCTTCTTCTGGAATCCCCATAATTCTGATGTTGGTACGCTTGAAGTTGTCCCAGAGGCTCCTTACACTATCTTCATATTTTTGGTTTATTTTTGCTTTTTGCTTTTCTGGTTGGGTATTTTTTGCTTCTTTGTATTTCAAATCTTTGACTTGATTCATGTGATCTTCTAGTCTGCTGTTACATCTCTGTATAATATTTTTTATTTCAGTCAGTGTATGCTTAATTTCTAGTTGGTCTTTCTTCATATCCTTGCTAAATTTATTGGCCTTTTCTAGAAAATTCTTGAAAAACCTTATAACCGTGGTTTTGAACTCTATATCCAGTAGTTTGCTTTCCTCCATTTCTTTCATTTGTGATCTGTTTCTTTGTCTCCACACTTTGGCTGCTTCCCTGAGTTGATAGAGTGGCTTTGTGTGCTAGGTGTCCTATAGGGCCCAGTGGCTCAGCCTCTCCAGTTACCTGAGGTGGACACTCTTGGTACATAAAAGCATGTTTCTCATAAATAGTAACAGTTTTACTTCTTAATATTTTGTAATTTGGATGCCTTTATTTCCCTTTCGAATGGCTAGGACTTCCAATACTGTGTTGAATACAAGTGGCAACACTGGGCATCCTTTTCTTGCTCCTGATCTTAAGAGAAAAGATTTCAGCTTTTCACCACTGAATATCATACTAGCTGTGGGCTTGTTCTAAATGGTCTTCATTATTTTGAAGTATAGTCTGTCTATGCCCATGTTTTTAGCATTTTTAACAAAAATGGACATTGAATTTTGTAAAATGTTTTTCTGCATCAATTGAGACAATCGCATGATTTTTATCTTTCATTTTGTTAATGTGGTATATTATTTTTTCAATTTCTTAACAGTATCCTTCACAAAGCGAAAGAATTAATTTTGATGGAGTGCAATGACACCACAGTAGCAAGGATCATATATAATGCACAAATATTGGTTTTAAAATACCATTGCCCAATAAAAGGAACCAGAAATCATCAGAAAAATAACTGATTCCAGGACTGAGGCAGGGAAAATACGGGAAAGACTAAAACATCTTGTGCTGTCTGAATTAAACGTGCTAAAAAAAGAATCATGGGGATGGGTTGAAAGGACATAGGAGTCGACTTCAAGGGGCCATTAATGGTCAAATTTGGTAAAATATAAGCAATAAAACAAATAATGATAATAATGGGTTATAACTAAAGAATAAGGGAAATATTCATGAATCCATACTGATAGAGGCACATAATTGAGTAAAATAATAATTGTAGGAGAAGCAAAAGTTCTTTTTTTTTGATAGCCCTTCCATAATAAATACAGAAAGAATGATGGAGATAAAAGTCATCCTTTGGCAAATGCTACACAAATAATTTTTAGGCAAGAATTATTAATGGACCTTAAAAGTAGTGGATGAAAATATAAAAAGAAATACATATTTGCATAGCTTAAATGTATCATCTACCAAATATTTAGTAACTACCAAGGGAAAAATAGTAAATATATAGTGAAGAAATTGGAAGATACCACCTTGACCAGGTTAACCTCATTGGTATTACACACACACACACACACACACACACACACACACACAATATATGATTTGGACAAAGAAAATGCTAAAAAATTCAGCTGTATCTTCTAGGCCAGATCTAGGCATATATCAACCCAAACTTCCAGGTAATGTGGGCAGACATTTAACTTGCCACTCTCTGTGGAGTGAGACAGCGAGGGGTAATGGGCTTGGAAATGGCTCTGGGACAGCCACCCAACTGGGCCAGTCATTGGTATCTACTGGGGCCCCCTCTTCTCAGTTTCTACTCCCCTCGGATTGGCGTAGACAAAACCTTTTCCCAATATATAAAATGATGGTACCCTAACTTATTTGGCTCAGTGGATAGAGCATCAGCCTGAGGACTGAAAGGTCCCAGGTTCCATTCTGGTCAAGGTCATGGACCTTGGTTTCGGGCACATCCCCAGTGGGGGGTGTGCAGGAGGCAGCTGATCCATGTGTCTCTCTCATTGATGTTTTTAACTCTTTATCTCTCTCCCTTCCTCTCTGTAAAAAATCAATAAAATATATTTTTTAAAATTATGGTGACAGCAAAGCTTCTGCTAATTTACTGAGGTTAGGGTTTTGGCCATGACAGAGTTGGGCACCATATCTGGAACCATCTCTTTTCTGATCAATGGAGGAGCAATTCCAAGTTTGTTATCAGTGGTTACCGATCTCTCATCTCCAGGCTCGCTGTTGAACTTCCTTTGTGTGCTGAAGAAAATGCTAATTACGCTTAGAGACTCTTAGATTTCATAACGAGACTTGTGCTTAAAAACACCCAGAGTAATGGAAACCTAAAATCTGGGAAGATGCATGATGTGCGAATCCAGTCATCATTGTGTAAACACACACACACATAATAAATGCAAACATGGCTGCGTATATTTTAGAAATATAATAGGCCAATTGTTCTGACATCGCACGGGAGGCAGATAAATTGCGATGTATATGTTATAGTACACCGAGTAGCTTGTTAACAAGAAGTCTTTTGCTGGAAGATATTTTAGCAGAAAAACCATCCATCAGCACATTCGCAGCTTTGTGCTCTTCCTTTGGCTTCAGAGGCACATTTATCAGCGCGCACACAAAAATTCTCCTTTGATACTTATAACAGTGAACTATGGGGACCACAGCTCATTTTCCCATTGTATAGGCTAGCAAACTGAGGCTCTTGAAATTTCAGTAATTTGCTGAAGATCAGCTTAGAGGCAAATCTGAATTAGAACCATATACAGTGGTACCTCGAGATACGAGTGCCCTAACATACGAGATTTTTGAGATACGTTGAGCGAGCGAGTCTTGCTTTGAAATACGAGCAACAGTTGAGATAGGAGTCATCACGCGGATCGGCCGGCTGCACACGACCCGCCAGTTTACCTCGACTGGAGCGTCTCATAGTTTCCCACGCCTCAAGGTTACGAAACGAATTAAACTCGTATCTCGAGGTACCACTGTATCTGATTAGTTTCTTTTGCACGGTGACACTTTTGCCCTCCTTTCCCTCTCTTCGCTTTTCAGGTTGAGATTACTTGAGATGATTTGGCACCCTCAGATGAGTGAGAACGCCATAGATTTCTTCCTAGACGTATGGGCCTCATCTGCAGAGTTTAAAAACTGACAAGAGAATTCTCAACTGCCATTAGCGATTGCAGAGTGTAGGAAAGCCGAATTGATGAAGGTAACAGCCTCGCTGGGGATTTTAAATGGTGCACTTAGTGCTTTCTCCTTTGGCCTCTTAAAAAAATATTCGAGGTGGTTTTATAAGAGCAAGAAATGACGTGGCAAAATCTGTTACCTAAGGACACAGCTGGGCGTGGACAGGACAATGAGACTCTGGCAGACGCGGTAGCCTGATGGGCGGTGGTTCTGAATTCCGGCCACAGAGAGAACCTCGTGGGGGATTTCTAAAGATTATTTGTAATTTATTTTTGATAGAAATAAATAAATATAGGCAGAGAACAAAAATCTCAAGTGTGCAACATAATGAATTGTTTCCAACTGTTTCCTTCTGTTACCATCACCCAGGTCAAGGTTTAGATCAGTCCCAGAACCTCAGAAAAACATCTCTCACTCAGCACCTTCTTCCAAGGTTACCATGCTTCCGTCTTCTGTCGCTATAGATGAGTCCTGGCTGTTTTTGAACTTCAGAAAAAGAGAATCATGTAGCAGGTATTCATGTTCTGCCTCGTTTCACGCAACATCATGAGAATCATCCACGCTGTTGTATGTAGCAAAGAGTCACTCTCTTCCATTGCCACGTAGTATTCCATGGCAGGAATGTACTATATTTGATTTTCCAGTTCTGGCGTACACAGACGTTTAGGTTGGTTCTAATTTCGGTGTTACTGTGAATGAAGCTGCTATGGATATTCTTGTGAGTATCTCTTAGTGGACATAGATACTCATTTCAGTTGAGTGTATACCCAGCGTGGTTGGGTCCTCGGTGAGGGCTCTGCTCCTGGTTTCCAGACGGCCGCCTTCTTGCTGTATCTTCACATGATGGAGAGAGAGAGAGAGAGAGAGAGAGAGAGAGAGAGCGCGCTCTGGTCTCTTCCTCTCCCCAGAAGGTCATCAATCTCATCACGACCTCATCTAAACCCAATTTCCCCCCAGAGGCCGCGCCTCCAAATACTCTCACCCCGGAAATGAGACCTCAACAGATGACTTCGGAAGGAGACAGACTATAGCACTCAGCATCCCTATTTCTAGCAGCTATTCATTCCCACCAGCTATGTATCCTTAAGTGATACTTCCTGGGTCAAATTCCTTCTGCTTTTCTGGGTTCCAGGTCCTTAACTCCTAGAACGGTTCTCATGCTGCCTTCTGCCGGGCTCCCCTTTTGCTCTGGGATATGAACGTAGCAGAGGCACTGCCCCCCACGATTGCACAGTTTGAGCAAATATTGCACTCTTCCCACTGAGCTCTCAGTTCCGGGCTGGATTTCCAGAGCGTTCCCTCAACCAGCATGGCTGAATGCATAATGGTCATCTCGATTCCGCCCTGCACTTACCAGAGTTCAAGGATCCTCTGCCAGTTTTTTTTTTATTTTTTTTAACGACATCTATGTAGCCTATTAGCTTGGAGATTTAATGCAGCGTCGGGACTCTCCTAGAGAACCTTAAACGGCCTCCTGAACAAGTCTTCTCTCTCTCTCTCTCTCTCTCTCTCTCTCTCTCTCTCTCTCTCTCTCTCTCTCCCCTCTTTGGCCACCTTCCCAAATCCCCTAACAAGGAGCAGGCTCTGCATCCTCCTAGCATCTGCAGCTTCCCCGGAAGGAACATTTTCTCCGCCTCGTCCCATGTATAGAAAGACGGACAGAATGGAAAGCGACGTGACCTTTCAGCTCGGAGACCATGTCTTTCTGAGAATCACTGACTTGTCCCAAACCACCCGTTGCAAAGCATCCGTTTCCCTCCTGCCACATGTTCACATCTGCGCAGTGGAGGTGTGTATCATGCCTGATGGTGGAGGCTGATTTCATTGTCCGCATGTTTTTCCCGCTTGGTGATAGGAGGGACCGTTTTGTGTTAGAGTCAATGACATGTGTAGGTTTGCTGAGCTGTAGGGATATGAGCATCTCGCTTGCAACGTGTTTTCTTGAAACAGAAACGAAAGAGTTGATGGCTGCGGCTCTGTAGAGATGAATTATGGGAATGGGCTGGGAGGCTGGGGAGAGGCGGTAATATTTGCAAGGCACCTGGACTGAGAAGGGTATGGCCTATCGAGAAACCAAAAGTGGTTTGAAGAGGCAGGCGGCTAGAAAGCGAAGAGGATAATGAGCCACTTTAAATGGATGCGAGCGTTACAAAGAAATATTTATGAAAAGTGCTTGGCACTCTTTAAATGGTACTTTGCTTTGCTTTGTTTTTTGGACAAATGAATGAGAAAATTGGTGGTGTTTCATCAGTTCTCATCTTATTTTTTTTAAATATTTGAAAACCTCAAATTAGGATGCATCTTATAGGCTGGAGTGCTTTATTATTTATTTGACAATATCCCCCCATAAATGACACCTTAGAGTTGATGAAACATGGTACAGTGTTACCTCGAGATACGAGTTTAATTAGTTCCATAAACTTGAGGCGTGGGGAACTATGAAACACTTGAGTCACAATAAACTGGTGGGTCCTGTGCAGCCGGCCGATCCGCGCGATGACTCCTATCTCAAATGTTGCTCGTATTTCAAAGCAAAAATAGCTCGCTCGATGGCTCGTATCTCAAAAATCTCGTATGTTAGGGCACTCGCATCTCGAGGTACCACCGTATATCAAATCAATTGCTAAAATTGACACATCATTCCTTTGTTCCCGAGTCCTTAACCTGAACTCCTGATCGCTTACAAATTCTCATTTGCCCACTTGAAACTCTTTTTCTGCTTCTCCTAACCCAGGCTTAGACTGTGGGTCACATGGCCTGATCCATTCGTGCCCAGACCCTCGATGTCAGCAAGGTCTTGTAGGACTGACCTGAATGTCACTTTGGGCTTCTACAAACCCGGGTGAAAAGGAACAGATGGGCATTTGAGGGAATGAACTTTATTTCTGTAGGTCACTTTCCTTTGTAAAACAAAAACTCTTTGAGAGATTTCATATCCATATAGTCTTTAGAATCCAGTTCAAACTTTTCAGCCTGTCAGTCAAAGCCTGCTGAAGTCTGGGTTTAATTGACGGATTCACTTTTTCCTTTCCATGTCTCCTGAAGTCCTTTTTAGAAAGCCTTCACCTCAACCAAACTAGCCCTACTAGTTGTTCTTTTTATATTTCAGGTTTAGGCTCAAAGAGTTTTTAATAGCAACAATTCTGTTGTTGAGCTCTATGTTGAAATTATTCAAAGATAGTTTTAGAACAATCCTTCAATGAAAGTATTATGACTTCTACTTGCGCATAAGGAAACTGAGCCATCTAGAGCATTGAACTAACTCACCCAATTCACACATGTAGGTAACATTTTCAAACCCAGATCTGTCTGACCTCATGTTCTTCCTATCATCTCTCACTACCGGCTCCTAATGTTCCGTTTCTTTGGAATCTGTCCCTCAGAAGTTTCTCATTGTCACCATGTTCTGTCCTCCTACAAGGTCATGTCCTCATGAGACCCGGCATTTTAGGAGGAGGTCCTCCTCCATCCTCATGATGTACTGATGCTTCGTGCCTCCTGTTTAATACTTGGCTTATAATCTGTGCTCCCCGCACAGGACCTAGGGTGGGAATGGGTGGAGGGGAGCTATGGGGGGAAAAAGAGGAAGAATTGTAATAATCTGAACAATAAAGATTTATTTAAAAACAAAACAAAACAAAACAGAAAGCTACTAGCGCAGAAGGATTACTTTTACCAGAGAGGAGATCCAAAGCAGACCCAATATTAGATCTGGAAAATGGCTGAATTGCTTTTCTCCTGGGATGACTCTTTTTAATGGGCTTAGAAGCGTGTCATTAGGTGGGAAGCGGGGGCATGCTGTGGATATAGGGCCACATGTGGACATGGCAGAAGAGTTTCTCTCTACCGTAAATGTAAAATTCAGCGGTGTGTTATTCTAGCAGGCAGCAAAAGGCTTCTAAGCACGGGCCTTTTAATTCCTTCCTATGAAATTTGAATTTTTTTTTTTATTTTTTTTATTTTTTTTTTATTTTTTATTTTAATTAAATCTTTATTATTCAGATTATTACATTTGTTTCTCTTTTTTTCCCCTCCATAGTACCCCTCCACCCAGCTCCCACCCTCCCTCTGCCCTTAGCTCCCTCCCATTGATCTCATCCATAGGTGTATGATTTTTGTCCAGTCTCTCCCTGTATACCCTTCACCCCTTTCCCCCTAAG
>PVJN01025599.1:0-29872 GCA_004026805.1 Lasiurus borealis | reverse complement strand
ATCCTCCTCCCCCATCCCTCCTACCCCCCCGCACTGTCCTCCATCCATAGGTGTACAATTTATGTCCAATCTCTTTTCCACACCCCACACACCCCTTTCCCCCTGAAAATTGTAAGTTCTCTCCCTTTCTGTGCCCCTGATTCTATTATATTCACCAGTTTATTCTGTTCATCAGATTTTCAATTCACTTGATTTTTATATTCACTTGTTGATAGATATTTTATTTGTTGTTCATAATTGTTATCTTTACCTTTTTCTTCTTCTTCCTCTTCTTAAAGAATACTTTTCCAGCATTTCATACAATACTGGTTTGGTGGTGATGAACTTCTTTAGCTTTTTCTTATCTGTGAAGCTCTTTATCTGCCCTTCAATTCTGAATGATAGCTTTGCTGGGTAGAGTAATCTTGGTTATAGGTTCTTGCTACTTATCACTTTGAATATTTCTTGCCACTCCCTTCTGGCCTGCATAGTTTCTGTTGAGAAATCAGTTGACAATCATATGGGTGCTCCCTTGTAGGTAACTGTTTTTCTCTTGCTGCTTTTAATATTCTCTCTTTGTCTTTTGCTCTTGGTATTTTAATTATGATGTGTCTTGGTGTGGTCCTCTTTGGATTCCTTTTATTTGGGGTTTTGTGCGCTTCCTGGACTTGTAAGTCATTCTTTTTTTTTTCACCAGGTGGGGCAAGTTTTCAGTCATTATTTCTTCAAATAGGTTTTCAGTATCTTGTTCTCTCTTTCTTCTTCTGGCACCCCCATAATTCTGATGTTGGTATGCTTGAAGTTGTCCCAGAGGCTCCTTACACTATCATCATATTTTTGGATTCCTTTTTCTGTTTGCTTTTCCAGTTGAGTGTTTTTTGCTTCTTTGTGTTTCAAATCTTTGAGTTTATTCTTGCAATCTAGTCTGCTATTAGGTTTCTGTATAATATTTTTTATTTCAGTCAGTGTATGCTTAATTTCTGGTTGGTCGCTTTTCATATCCTTGAGGGTCTCACTCATTCTCAAGGGTCTTGCTAAATTTATCGGCCTTTTCTAAAAAATTCTTGAAAAACCTTATAACTCTATATCCAGTCGTTTGCTTTCCTTCATTTCTTTCATTTGTGATCTGTTTCTTTGTCTCTGCATTTTGGCTGCTTCCCTGAGTTGATAGAAGGGCTTTGTGTTCTAGGTGTCCTATAGGGCCCAGTGGCTCAGCCTCCCCAGTTACCTGAGGTGGACACTCTTGGTGCACCTCTTTGTGGGCTGTGTGCACATCCTTGTTGCAGTTAAGCCTTGATTGTTGTTGGTATCACTGGGATGAATTGATCTCCAGGCCAATTGGCTGTGAGGACCAGCTGTATCTACACTGGGAGATCTTCTGTGCTGGAGACAAGAAGATCTTATGAGACAAGACCTGCAAAAGCCTCTGTACTCAGCTTGGATGGGGCAAGGCAGAGCAGACAGCATTGGTTTCCTATCAGCTCTGCCCTAAGAGGCCCCTGGGTCTCAGTGTCCTGCGATAATCACTGCAAGAAACTCAGAGAAAGCCGCCCTCAAGTTCCACCCACTGCCAGACAGTACAGTTTCTCCCTGGATGAGTCTGGGTTCCCAGAGTCTCGTCCGGAACTGGAGTTCAGCGTAGTCAGGAGCTTTTATCTCCCTCCCACCTGAGAAAGCCAGCTGCACACTCAGTTGCCCGCCCTCTCCGTGCACGCCTGTCAGTACCTCTGCCTCCTGCAGCTCCTCTGAGTCTCTGTGTGCTTTTCGCTTTCCTTCTTGTTGTAGAATTTCCATTCAGCCAGCCTTCCTGTGGTTATGGATGATGTCCGTTTTGTTTCTTAGTTGTAGTTTTGAAGTTTTTGTGTGAGGCAGCTGTTCAGGTGTTTACCTATGCCGCCATCTTGGTTTTTCCTTCTACTTTTGTAAATGATTTAAGGTAATGACCTAAATTTCCCTCCACCATTTTTAATTAATAAGTAATTAATTAATTAAAAATTAGAGAAGCTGTGTAGCTTAGTTATAAGCACAGATTCTTAGAGTCCGGCTGCCTGTGTTCAAAACCCAAAGCTGCAGGTACTGGTTTGGCTTAGTGGTTAGAGGTCGGTCTGTGGACTGGAAGGTCTCAGGTTCGATTCTGGTCAAGAGCATGTATCTTGGTTGCGGGCACATCCCCAATGGGGGACGTGTAAGAGGCAGCTGATCGATGTCTCTCTCTCATCGATGTTTCTAGCTCTCTATCCCTCTCCCTTCATCTCTGCAAAAAATCAATAAAATATATTCAAAAAACAAAAAACCAATGCTGCCACTTATCAAGTGGAGGGCAGGGCAAGTGCCTCAGTTCCTCATCCATGAAATAGGAGATAGTCTCTATGCTTACAGCTGTGACAAAAGTGGATTCATACATGTAAGGTGTGTAGAACAGTACTGGGTACATAGTTTAATCAGTGTTGACAACTATTAATATGTCCTTCCTTGTGATGTATCCTCTATTACGAGACCATGCAAATATAGGTCTATTTTTTTTTCTTTGGGTTTCTATTCCATTGCTTCCCCTGTCCCATTGCTTGTATTGTTGTTCTTATATTAATAACACATTTTGTCATTACTCCAGCCCTATAAAATATGATATGTCTTTATAACCTGATGATTTGGGTCTCTTCCTCCTCCTTTCCTAGTCTTCACAATTGTCCTAAGCTATTCATGGACTTTTATTTTCATATAAAGTTTCTCAGAGAAGTCCTGTTTTTGATTGGTATGTTAAATTTATAGGCTACGTTTGTTAGAAATGAGGTCTTTATAATGTTAAGTCCTGCCAGCTCTTCTTTATTTCACATCCTATCAATAGAGTTTTTGTTTTTCCGCCAAAATGCCTTATATATTCTTTTTTTTAAGTAAATTCCTGGATAGTTTATAGGTTTTCTATGCTTTTCTTACTTTTATAAATGATACTTTCTTTATATTTTCCAGTTGGTGATAGTTGGTATAGAGTGCTCTTGATATTTGTATGTTAACCCTATATCTAGCTTAATTCCTCTTATTAACAACATTTAGTTTGCTTGTGTTTCCTATGTAAATGTTCACTCATCTGCAAGTAATGACAATTTAATCTCTTCCCTTTCAATCCTTCTACCTCATTTCTTTATCCTGCTTTATTCCTTCAGCCAGTACCTTGAAATCCTTGATGAAGTGGACTTCCTTGTCTTGTTTATGACCATCAAGAGGATGTGGCTAAAGTTTCTTTATTAACTATGTTGTTGTTGTTTACTGTAAATAACCTTTTATGGCATTATTCACCTAAAGACATTTCTTTCTGTCCCTGTTCCCACCTCGCCATCTGCATGGCTTGAATATTGAACACTCCCACCCTTTGGCCCCAGAACAGTGTAGCTAAGCTTGGTATCTGCTCAAAGGTTCAACTGCCCTCTTAAGTTTCTCTCTGCTTCTCCTTCTGTTCTTCAGGCCCAGATTAGATCTGCAGCTTCTCCAGCGGTTCCTGCAGATCCAAAAGGTTTTGTTTCCCTCTTGCTCATCACAGAATGCCTTGATGTTCCTGACCCTTTTGGGTGTGGCCCTCCTGGGTGAGTGAGTGAGTGAGTCCAGGCTAGACGGGGGGGAGGACAGTCCCAGTTTGGGGTCCCTTTCCTTCTCTCTGGGGTGTTGATGAGGCAAGGACTCAAGAGGAAGCCTTCCTCCTTTCCTCACCCCTTCTCACTGATGCCTGACTCCTCTCCCTCCCCCCAGAACAACTGGTGATCTACCAGGTTGGCTTGATCCCCAGTCAATACTACGGGGTCCTGGGAAACAAAGACTTGGATGGGTTTAAGACCCTGACATTCCTGGCTGTTGTGCTCATCGTCCTCAACTCCATGGTAAGGTCTTCTCCCTGCGTCTCTCTGTCTCTCCAGCCTGGTCTCAGTGGAATGAATGCCCAGGGTCACTTAGTCCCCAGGAAGTAGGAATCAAGCTGTGGGTGTGTGTTGCCTGCCTTTTCTAGGAACCCTGGGTAGGACATTGATCTTGCTATTGGCCCCACTGGGGCCAATTCCTCGAGTGTTTCAAGCTCACGGGCCTAGGCCACGAGGTTCTGGTTTAACTCGGCACTTAGCGGAAGTGATCAATGTTCTCTTCATTCCCAGAACTCTTGCTTCAGGGTCAGCAGCCAGAGCTGCTTTTCCTCTGGGACTGAGGCCGTGACTCAGCTGGCTCCGTGTCACACCTCCCGCTTTTGCACCTGCTGTTTTCTTGCAGAGCGGCCTCCTTCCCCCCCTGGCGCTTACTTGATTAATGCCTGCTCACTTTCCAAGATGCCTCACCTTCAAGTCCGCCTCAGCTCTCTCTTCCCTGTTTCCTCCACCAAACTCTGTCCTTTTCCTCTTCGTGCTTCGTACTTTGAGTGTGCCTCTGTGGTAACGCTCCTTACGCCCTTGTGATTGCCTGCTCCCTGGCTGGACTGAGCTCCTTGTCATTTCCCCCATGCTTAGCAAACAGGTGCCACGGGAACGGGGGATGAGGAGAGTCGGGGCTCTGTCAGGACTCCGCCAGGCTGTACTGCTCGTTTTCTTGCTTCTTAGGGTTTCTTGGTTCTTAGGGGAGCCATCTCATCCCATTTGGGCACTTTTGATGTGTCTTCGGTCAGTAAGTGTATACAGAGCCCTGTTCCATGTTTTTGGGACAGAAAAGGAAGAACATAAACGGAATAGAAAATATTGTTTCCAATCTCCAGAAGCTCATTTACTCTCAGATTAAGTCAGTAGAATGCAGAAAGGGACTAGAGGCCCTTGCCTTTGGTAAGCCCTTCATTGTTTGGTGAAGGGATGAACCGAACATGCGGGTGAGCGAGGAAGAGACAGATCCCATGACTCGTGGCTTTAAACAAGAGGAAGTGCTGAGTGGGCAGAGTCATTAGAGTGGCCTGGGCCTGGTCAGCAGATGCTTTCTGAGCTTTGAGCTGAAATCTGCAGGAAGCCATCCTCCCTTCCCCTGCCTCCCCCACCGCACAGCTGAAGAGCTTTGACCAGTTCACCTGCAACCTGCTGTATGTGAGCTGGAGGAAGGACCTCACCGAGCATCTCCACCACCTCTACTTCCGCGGCCGCGTGTACTACACCCTCAACGTGCTGCGCGATGACGTCGATAACCCGTAGGCCTCCCCGCCCCGTCCTCACTGCCCTCTGCGTGGTTCTGTCTGTCTGGATCAGCCCTGGAGAGCTGCCGCGGCGGCAGATCCCGTGGAGATTATCTGGTTACCTGCATGTGTTGATAAGAGCCAGGGAGGGGGTGGGGGCGCAGGGTGCTCTGCAGAGGAGGCCTGGACAGGCTGTAGGGCTGAGAACAAGCAGCTAAAAATAGGACCAGCTCCCTTTTGTCCGTTTCATACCCTGGGCTTCCGAATCAGGCCCCTTCGAAAGAGAGTGTCCTTGCTAGGAAAAGCTAGAAAACCAGCTTCCGAATTTCTAGCAGTAAGAAATTTCTGTCTAGGACCCAGTCTAGGATTCAAATCTTTATACTGTCATCTCCCTGATTATAGGCCTTACGCTCACTAGTAAGCCCCAAATTCCCGTTCTATAAAATGAGGAGAATACTTCCTATTTTAAAGAAAACAGTGAGGGTGAAACGATCTTCGTGTCATACACATAGGCAGTGCCTGGGGGTCGGAGACGTGTTCCACTGTAAGTTAGCTGCTGTGATTTTACAGGTGAGGAAACAGGCCCCGAGACTGCAGGTGACTGGCCCAAGGTCACGTCTCATTGGAAATAGGAGTCAGTGTGGCTCTGGTGGGACGGGATGTGTGGGGTCTCTCCTCATACTCATTCCCTCCCCACTGGGCACCCCCCTCCTTCCCCAGGCACTTTTTGCCTGCGATGACCTTTTCTCAGCTCAAGCTGAGCTCTGCGGCAACGACTTTTGGGGAGGGTGCTGCTGCTTAGCTCTCTCCTTGGCCTCTCTCTATGGCTTAACCCGTAGAAGCTTCCACAGCCAGAGAGCTAACGTGGAGGCAGGCTCACGCTCGTAAAAGGAAATGGGAGGAGGTAAATGGGATCGCTTCCCCGATCATCCAGAAACTCAGCTTACCTACCCTCAGAACTGGACCAAGACGCTGGGGCGCTGGGCCTTCCAGTTGTCCATTTTTCTGCGGAGTAAACTGAGGCACCGTAAGAAGCAACTCTTCAGAGCCCTGTTTAGGATCCCGAGGGTCTCATTGCTTCTGGAAAAGCAGCCCTTGAAGGGGTCCATCTTCCCCCGGGGTCACCGAAAGGCGGGGTAACATGCAACTGTCTGCGTCCCTCAACCCTCGAGCTCAGCTCCCTGCTCCAGTGGCTGTGCTGTTGGTTCCAGGGACCAGCGCATCAGCCAGGACGTGGAGCGCTTCTGCCGGCAGCTCAGCAGCATGGCCAGCCAGCTGATCGTCTCCCCCTTCACCCTCGGCTACTACACCTACCAGTGCTTCCAAAGGTGAAGCCTCCCTGGCCACGGCCCCACTCCGCTCCCGCCAGGGG
Source organism: Lasiurus borealis (assembly GCA_004026805.1). NCBI lineage: Eukaryota > Metazoa > Chordata > Mammalia > Chiroptera > Vespertilionidae > Lasiurus > Lasiurus borealis. The sequence continues at coordinate 23,396 of PVJN01025599.1, read as the reverse complement.
TTTCCCCAGAGGTCCCTCGCTCTCAGGCCAGGGCCCCAAAGAGACTGGTCTTCCCTTCCTCCCTCCGGCATGCCAGTCCTACATGCGTAGGGCCCTGCCTTCCCCTGGGCCCTGTGGCGTTTCAGTGTCACAGGGATCTGGTGCTCTGGCAGTGGAGCCCAGGTACTAGATGCCCACCCCCCCTCCCCCCAGCCCCCTGCACAGGAGCCAAGGTTTCACAGGGTGGCTGGGCTCGAACAGGGGCTGCCTGAAAGGGGACAGGCATCAGGGTCGAGGCCTGCGGGCCTATGTGGCGCCCCCACCATCCCTGTCTCTGCCTTTCAGCACAGGCTGGCTCGGGCCCGTGAGCATCTTCGGGTATTTCATCCTGGGAACCGTGGTGAACAAAATGTTGATGGGGCCCATTGTGGCGAAGCTGGTGCAGCAAGAAAAGCTGGAGGGGGATTTCAGGTGTGTCTCCAGGGTTGGAGGTTTGCGGGCTGGGCGTAACGGTTAAGGAACGGGATCTGGAGTAAGGTGCCTGAGTTCAAATCCCAGCTATGCCAGTTGCTAGCATGTGCTCTTGGCTGAGGTCTTGAATCTCTCTGAACTTGGTTCCCCATCCTAAAATAGGGATGAGAGTGTTGCTTGTGAGGGAACTGTGAGGATTAATTGAGGTTATACATGAGAAGCATTGAGAACAGTATCTGGTTGGTTAACATCATATCTTGGCCTTCTCAGTGCTTCTGTTTTAACCACCTGTTTCCCCTACTCTGTGCTCCATGGACTCCTCCTTTAGCCCCACCCTGGGAGGAGAAGGTGCTGTGAGCACCTGTCTTCTCTGGAGATAAGCAAGGGGCAACCCTGCCTAGGCCTGGGACTCCCCCCCACAACCTTCCCCCAACACCCCCCCCCCATGACAGCCCACAGAAGGGTTGGGGAGAAAGCCGCAGTCTCGAGGTGGAGCTGGACTCCCCTTGGTCTGGAGGTCTTGATCCAGGCCACCAAAAGGGGGTCGGTACTGCCCGTCGTCAGCACACGTTTTCCTTTGGTCTGCTCAGGTTCAAGCACATGCAGATCCGTGTGAACGCCGAGCCTGCTGCTTTCTTCAGGTGAGTTTAGTGGGAGGAGTTCCCTCTCCCCGATCAGAGCTGCCAGGGGAGATGGCGGGGAAGGAGAGCTGGATGGTACCGCCCTCCCACCATCACCGGGCCCTGGGGCAGACGTCCTTACACTGGGCTGTGATCCTCTCCCCACACCCCACTGTCCTTGTCTGCCTCGTCCTTTTTAAACCCAGGGATCTGTCCCTCTCAGTGACCTAGCGTGGGCCCTAAATTGGTCCCAAGGATGAAATGAGCGAATGCCTTCTCGGCTTGCTGACATCCAGAGCTGCTCTGTAGTCCAGGCGGGAACGGGAGCCTCAGGCGGTTGGCAGTCCTGCTCCCTACAAGCGCTGTCCACGTGCGATCCACGTGCAGCTGTGTTTGGTCTCCTGACAGGAGCATTGTGCAATCCCCTTCCTCCCCTCCGGTCCAAGGAAGGCCCTGTGCTGCCTCCTGTGAGGCCGCGGGAGTCATTGGCAGGCAGGCAGGCCCAGAGGCTGGTGTTTGAGGAGGCGAGCTGTCTCGGAGCACCTGGGCTCAAGAACTCCGGGACCTTTGCGGGACCTTTGCGCTTCTGCCAGTCACTAGCAGTTCTCAGCTTCCACCACCGGGGGGCGCCAGGAACCCCAGGACTGATCTGGGGTTTGGTAGTGTGATGGGGTGGGCCTGTGCTAAGTTTTTTGGATTCTGCAGTTTCTGCTCATGATGCGTTGGGCTCTGGGGGAAGCAGGTTGGTTCTTGGAGCTCTGGGGGTGTTCTTTTGTAGCCTCTGTGCCCATCTTTATGTAAACTCTGAAGTGCCCCCTCTGTCCACCCCACCTTTGCTGCCTGTCCTAGAAGCCCAGGTCACCTCCTCCTGGGAGCCTTCCTAGGCTTCATGAGCGCCCAAGCCTGTTTGTCCCAGAGCTTTGCTCTGTGTAGTCACACTTTCCATGTTCCAGGTGAAGAGTGCGGAGCATCTGCCAGCCCCCTGAACTGGGACTGTCTTACCACCTCTCTGTCACTCTGGCTGACTAGCACAGAGCCTGCCACATAGTGCCCTCCTCCCAGCTGTTATCCGTTGGGGTCCCCTCATGTGCCTAGCCCTGAATATTCAGAAACTCTCTCTCTAGCCTGTTAGGTAGGTTATTACAAGCTCCACCTTACAGATGAGAAAATTGAGGCTCCGAGGCTTAAGTAATCAGCCTGTCGCCCAGCTAGTAACTAACCAGAGCCAGGATTCGAACCAGGTCTGGCCAATCGGGAGTTCAGGTTCTTGCTGCGGACAATACCATGCTGAATGAGTGAAGCAATGAGTGGGTGCTAGTGTTAGGGTCAGAGGGGAGGACCATTCGGATGAGCTTAGTCCCTCACGGAGGGTGTGAGGAGGGACAGAGGGTCCCCAGCCTGGCTGAGGCTCTCCAGACCCCGTGGACATTCCAGCCTTTCTCATCAGAGCCGGGCATGTGGAGCACATGAGGACAGACCGCAGGCTGCAGAGGCTCCTGCAGACCCAGCGAGAGCTGATGTCCAAGGAGCTCTGGCTGTACAGTAAGTAGAGGGAACCCGGGAGGCAGGAACCACAGGATCGGGATAGGGCCTCCCCCCCTGCCCTCTCCTCCCTCCTTTTCTCCGCGCTGATACGGTTTGCTCTGCCGAAGGGATTAACCGGGGGGAGCCACTGCCTTTGCCCTGTGTGTCCTCAGGGGCATGAGGATCCAGGGAAGAGCTTGGTCCTGCTGGGCCTGCCGTTCCCCTCAGAGCACGGGGATGTTCCAGGGTCTCACGCAGTGTGTCTCCCACAGTCGGCATCAACACGTTCGACTATCTGGGCAGCATCCTGAGTTACGTTGTGATCGCAATTCCCATCTTCAGTGGCGTTTATGGCGACCTTAGCCCCACAGAGCTCAGCACCCTGGTCAGCAAGGTGAGAATCCCTCATGGTGACCCCTCATGCTGCCTCCCTCCCCCCCCCCGGCCTCCCCCGGCTCAGGGCCCAGGACCCAGGGCTGGGGGGTCAAGGCCTGTGCTCACTGCTCCCGTTCCATCCAGAACGCCTTCGTGTGCATTTATCTCATCAGCTGCTTCACCCGGCTCATCGACCTCTCCACCACGCTCTCGGATGTGGCTGGTTACACCCACAGGTGAGGCTGCACCCCCCACCTCTAGTTTCTGAACAAAGCTGGTGCGCTGGGAGGAGTGGCTCAATGAGAAGAGGGACAAAAAACTCCCCATATCCTAGTGAGCATGGGAGAAAAAGCATTCTTACCTTCACCTGGGCCCCCAAGCGCCCGCCCGCCTCAGGTTTTCGCTTCTTGCCCAGGATTGGGGAGCTTGAGGAGACCCTGCTGAACATGTCCCTGGAGTCAGAGGATGGCGAGCTCCTGGACGACAGCGAGTGGGACTCGTACAGGTGAGTACGAGGTGGCAGTGTGTGTGCTGGCGAGAAGTCAGGCTCTGGGACTGCCCAGCTGGGCCGCAGAGCTGCGTGGAGCAACTGAAAGAAATCCGTGGCTTGCCGAAACCGGTTTGGCTCAGTGCAGCGGTTCTCAACCTGTGGGTCGCGACCCCTTTGGGGGTCGAACGACCCTTTCACAGGGGTCGCCTAAGACTATTGGAAAACAACTATTTCCCCTGGTCTTAGGAACCAACAGACCGCTCCTCGGTGTAGCAAAGTGTAGCAATGTAGTTTACTGTTGTCATATGAAGACTGTTGCCCATGCTACACCACGATTCAAGACAAAATTTCATTTACTTGTAATTAGAAGTAAATATTTCACAATATATAATTACATATTGTTTTTGTGATTAATCACTATGCTTTAATTATGTTCAATTTGTAACAATGAAAATACATATCAGATATTTACATTACAGTTCATGACAGTAGCAAAATTACAGTTATGAAGTAGCAACGGAAATAATTTTATGGTTGGGGGTCACCACCACATGAGGAGCTGTATTAAAGGGTCGTGGCATTAGGAAGGTTGAGAACCACTGGCCTCGAGGATAGAACGTCAGCCTGCGGACTGAAAGGTCCCAGGTTCTATTCCGGTCAAGGGCATGTACCTTGGTTGCAGGCACATCCCCAGTCTGGGGTGTGCAGGAGGCAGCTGATCGGTGTTTCTCTCTCATCAATGTTTCTAACTGTATCTCTCTGCCTTCCTCTCTGTAAAAAATCAATAAAAAAAAAAACACGTTAAAAAAGAAAAGAAAAAAAGAAATCCGGGGCTTGTGCCTGGCACGTTGCAAACGTTTGTGATAGGTGTTGCTCTTCTGGCATTTGTTGTGTTAATTTCCACCGGCCCCCAGCTGGTGGAAGCAAAGTGCACACGCCTGCCTGGGCCTGAGTTAGAATTTGACTAGTGGCCTCCTCTTCCTTTCCCTCTTCCTCTCCCTGAGCCCTGCTGCCTGTCCCTGTCCTCAGTCTTGTCCGCTCTTTGTCCGCATGCCCCACGCAGGCCGGGGGGTGTCGGTACTCATGTATTTGTATATCTGCAGGCTCTGATGTCTCTGACCTCTCCCTGCATTCAAGATTTGTTTCAGGTCCTTGCTTTTCTTGGGCAGAATTACTTCATTGTTCTGTGTCTTACTTTCTTCACCTCTATAAAGGGATATTCATGGACCCTTCCTCTTAGGGTTGTAAGGATTAGATACCATCATTGATAGAAAGTATTTGGACAGTGTCTACAGAGTAAGCTTTTGAAAATGGAAATGTTCTGAAATCCAGGACCTACATTTAACTCTCTCCTCAGGAACTAAAGCCTTAATTGCTGCCCCCTTCCAAATTCCCGCTTCACGCCACTGTGAGCCGGGAGGCTGGGGTGCCGGTGCCGGGGCTGCAGGAACCCGGAGCTGCTGGCCTCGCGGGAGAGGGGCGTTCTCAGAGAGCTGGGAGCTCCAGGACGGTCTATAGTTGTTCCCTCTGCCGTCCTTGCCCTCAGTCCTCTAGTTGCACTGTGACACCCTGGGAACTCGTCCACCTTGGAATTAGGCCAGCTCAGCTCTGTGCCCCTGAGCAAGTTTCCTAGGCACCTGACTCGGTTTCCTCATCTGCCCAGGGGGGATAATATCTGTGCTTCCTGAGTTTTAAGATGGACTAACATCAGTCACGTGTGGGGCTTTGCCAGCCTGGCACAAAGCAGGTGCCCCAACTCCACCTCAGTGTTGGTCTGCTCAGGCTGCCATAACAGAGTACCACAGACTGGGTGGCTCACACAGCAAACATTTTTTAAAAAATCTATTTTATTAATTTTTTACAGAGAGGAAAGAAGAGGAATAGAGAGCCAGAAACATCTATGAGAGACATCGACCAGCTGCCTCTTGCACGCCCCCTACTGGGGATGTGCCCGAAACCAAGATACATGCCTTTGACCGGAATCGAACCTGGGACCTTTCATTCCACAGGCCGACATTCTATCCACTGAGCCAAACCGGTTTTGGCAAACAGCAAACATTTATCTTCTCCCAGTTGAGTCTGAAAGTCCTCCGTTTCTGCCAAGGCCCACCTCCTTGGCTCGCAGACAGCTGCCTTCTCGCCGAGTCCTCACATGGCCTTCCTGCATACACACTCCTGACATCTCCCCCTTCCTAAAGGACACATGGGATGAGGGCCCTCCCCAAAGCGCCTCATGATGTGATCTCCCCTTTAAAGATGTGGTTACAGCCGAAACCGGTTTGGCTCAGTGGATAGAGCGTCGGCCTGCGGACTGAAAGGTCCCGGGTTTGATTCTGGTTAAGGGCATGTACCTTGGTTGTGGGCACATCCCTGGTAGGGGGCATGCAGGAGGCAGCTGATTGATGTCTCTCTCTCATCGATGTTTCTAACTCTCTATCCCTCTCTCTTCTTCTCTGTAAAAAAAAATCAATAAAAATATATAAAGATGTGGTTACATCCTGAGAGACCAGGGCTGAGGAGTTTAGCATGTGATTTTGATGACACAATTCAGCCCATAACCCCACACCCCAGAGCTGACATCCCCAAGGAGAAAAGCTTGCCCTTGGCAATACTGACGCTGGATATTCCCCACCCCCTCCCTCCTCTAACCCCAGGGCCCCAGGATGGCCGGCAGCAGAGCCAGCGGACACAGCGTTTCTCCTGGATCGGGTCTGCATCTCCGCGCCCTCCTCTAACAAGCCCTTGATCAAGGACCTGAGCCTAAAGATCTCCGAGGGGCAGAGCCTGCTCATCACCGGCAACACGGGCACCGGCAAGACCTCCTTGCTCCGAGTGCTGGGTGGCCTCTGGGCGAGCACCCAGGGTGAGAGCCAGCCTTGGCTGGGGGGAGGGAGAGGGAGGGCCAGGGTAGTGTGTGTGGGGGGGGTTGGGGGGGGCAAAGGGGTGAGAGGCCATTACCTTCCCTGGGAGATCTCATAATGGAGGGTTCATGGGCTCTGCAGGCTCAGTGCAGATGCTGGTGGACTTTGGACCCCATGGGGTGCTGTTCCTGCCACAAAAGCCATTCTTCACCGACGGCACCCTTCGGGAGCAGGTCAGCCTGGGGCCCACTCCCTACAGCCCTCCTTCCCCACCTCCCCCAACAGCTGGGTCCTCCGGCAGCGTGCAGGCCTCAGCCCTAGGGAGCTACGGCACAGAGGTGGGGTAATGAAATGGCCTGTGCCCAGGAGCTCCCTGGCTCTAAGAATACAGAGATGGGGCAAAAGTAGGTCTACGGTTGTGTAAGTGTTCAGTTGTGATACAAATGATGTAGTGATCAATGAACAATAATACAAGAATAAACCCTGTTTCAGGCACTCACAACTGTAAACCCACTTTGCCCACCCCTGTGTTTTATTCACATCCATGATTTGGGCCATCTACTCAGAGCAACTCCGGGACTGGTTAACTTGTGGGGGCTGCAACCGAAAGATCAGAGTGTTTGTTGAATACCAAGGGGGCTCTGCACTCAGGAAACTCACGGACTCTTCCCTCCAGACACGCTCTGGAGCTTGCAGTGACCCTGGCCCACTGTCCACCAGCTTGGCCTCTGCCACTGGACCCTTGGCCAGGGCGTTCCTGCCTCTCCTGGGGTGGATAGGAGCCTGGCCTCTGGCGGTTCCTGGGGCTGATTCTGAGGGAGGGTGGGCTGTGTGCAGCCCCAGCTTGGCCTGGGCCGAGGCCAGTGTGCTCTTTGTTTTATCAGGTGATATACCCACTGAAGGAGATCTACCCAGACTCAGGTGAGCTGGCCTCCTCGGGGCATGTTCTCCCACTGCGGTCGCTCCTACTTTTCTGACTGCGGCCTCACCTGTGCCCTTTGGGAGAGGCCCCAGCCAGGCTGCTGGGTGCAGGCTGGGTCCCCTCCTGCTGGACTGTTTGCTCTCGGGGCCTGTGCCCTGACCTCATCTGTCTGTCTTCCCTCCTGGAAGAAAGGACCCACTGGAGGAAGGGAGGTGATTGCTTCCTTCACCAGACCTTTCCTTCTTAGGCCTGTAGCCTGGCACTCTAGAGCCTCAGCCCAGATCCTGAGTCCCCTGCCCGCCCCCCCACCCCCCTTGCCCTGCCGTGCCCCATCTATTCTGGCTGCCCAGGAGGCGCTGGCTTCTGAAGGAGGCCTGTCTGTTTTGCAGGTTCTACTGATGATGAGAGGATCATGAGGTTCTTGGAACTGGCAGGCCTGGTAAGTGAGGGCAGGACCCTGAGGTCCATGGCCACCTGGCAGTGCTGATCACTAGCCCAGGACTCGAAGGACGAGCCTGGGGCAAGGAGAAGGGAAGCAAAAAGCGGCTGAGGGAGCTGTTGGCCAGATAAGGGGCAAAACGGGGGCACACTCTATGTGACTTTTAAAATAATAATGGAACTATCATTTCTTGTCACCGTGCTCCAAGACGTCTAAATAATGTAGTTGATAGGCTATTCCTCTCTGCCCGGGCAGACTGCCCCCTCCCCTTTGGTACGCCACTTGGGTGTAGGTCTGTCTCGGGCACACGTGCGGAGGGGGCTGGGGGGTTCCTCGGGAGGCAGGATGGGCACTTTATGGACATGGTTTCCTCTGGGTGTGTTACAGTCCGACTTGGTGGCACGGACAGAGGGGCTGGACCACCAGGTCGATTGGAACTGGTAAGAAGGGGGCGGGATGCTCCAGAGCCATTTCCCCCAAAGACTCTGGGTTCCAGGGGACCGTTGAAGGGGTAGAATGGCTTCTTGACCTCAAAATCTAGGTTTCGTGCCTTTGGGAGCAGCGTTTTAGCCTCACCTTGTGTGGGCAGCGGGGCTGTGATTGAAAGGGGAGGTGACATCCCTCTGTCCTGGGCCTGCCTCTCCATAGCAACAACCTCTTCCTGCCTAGACCCATTCTAGGCAAAGGCCGGACTGTATACGCTTCCTCCCGTGGTCCTCTCGTTCCCTCTCCTCAGGTATGACGTTCTGTCCCCCGGAGAGATGCAGAGGCTGTCTTTTGCCCGGCTCTTCTACCTGCAGCCGAAGTACGCAGGTGAGGTCTGCCCTGAAAGTGTGCATGCCAGGTGCTGTGTGTGCCCGCAGGTAGCAGCGTGGGCTCATGCACACCTGGGCAGGGTTGGTATTGTAGAACTCGCCTGTATTGGCTGGCATGGCTGTCCCTGCAGGACAGGATGGCAGGTCTCTGCCCATAAGGCAGCAGTGCTTGGCATCAGAGTGGCTCTGGATGTGTTGCTATAAGCTTTCTGCCATCGCTGCAGCTGGAGCTGCCTTGAGAGAGCTGGTGATTTTATGCTCTGCCATCCATAAATGGGCATCCCCCGCGCTGTGCCTATCAGAGGGATGACGGGTGTGGATTTTTCCCACAGCCTGACATCCTGTGGGGAAGCAGGATTCCCTGGAATGGGTGGTCCCAGGCCGTGTCTGGTGTTGATCTACAGGAAGCTGAGGGGTTTTGTCCTTCTGTTGGCTGAATGCTTTTTGGGATGGAGCTTGGCCTCTGCTCGGTTGGCCCATCCTCTCTAAGCCCGGGTTCCCATAAGCCAGAGGAGCTATCAGCCTCCCCCTGGGTTCCCGCTGGAGGGGGATGTGGGTTGGAGGAGAAACAGGCAGGCAGGGGCAGTTCTCCATCTCTTCCCCCTGGGTTCTGCCCTCAGTGCTGGATGAAGCCACCAGTGCCCTGACTGAGGAGGTGGAGAGTGAACTCTACCGCATCGGCCAGCAGCTGGGCATCACGTTTATCAGCGTGGGACATCGGCGCAGCCTGGAGAAGGTACCTGTGCTCATAGGGTGGCTGAGCCTGGCTGGGGCCAGAGGCCCCTCAAAATGGGAGATGGGGGGCGGAGGCAGAGGATAGGGCAACAATGGCCTCATGTTAGGATGGCCAGGGCAGCCTGACCTCTGCATGGTGGTGATCTCTTGTAGTTTCATTCCTTGATTCTGAAACTCTGCGGAGAAGGAAAGTGGGAACTGACCAGAATCAAAGTTGAATGAAGCCAAGGACGTGGCTGGCCACTGCAAGGAGAGCCACGCTGGGGGCGTGGCAGTGCCCAGGAGACACCCAAAGGCCCCAGGTTCGTCTCACAGGTTCTTGGCAGGGAGTGCTGGCAGCAGCGGCCCACCTAGGTGTGGCCTCCATGAGGTGCTAGTCCTGCCAGGCCTCCTGCTACCCTCAGCCAGAGGGCCATACCTTTGAAGTGCTGATTATTTACCTGCCAATTACTTCAGATTTGTTTTCTAAAGAAAAACCTGAAAGTGAGGGCTCTCTAAGAAGTGAAGGATCATGTGGAGAGACTGTTAGACTTGGGAGTCAAGAGATCAGAAATCTTTTTAATTGGTTAAATTATACAACAACAGATTTTTAACTTGAATCAGTATTTAAATTTTATAACTTTTTTATATAAAATATAAACATTAAAAATGTCTTCAGCTTTCCCTCTTTCTCTTTTTTCTCTAGTGTAAGATGATCTTTTTAACTGAATTTCCAGGCTTGTATTTGAGAGCCTAGAGAGAAGGGAGCAGCCTTCTCCACCACACGGGCATCTCTGTTCTTGGCTTTTCACTTGATCCCTTATCACCTCTTCTCCTTTTGCCAGTTGTTCCTGAGGCACTTTCTGTTGTTTGATTGGTTGGTTGGCTTGATTTTTGTCTTATCCTTCAAAAAAAAATAAGGTTGAGATTTTTTTTCTTAATATATTTTATTGATTTTTTAGAGAGAGGAAGGGAGAGGGATAGAAAGTCAGAAACATCTATGTGAGAGACATCGATCAGCCGCCTCCTGCACGCCCCCTACTGGAGATGTGCTTGCAAGCAAGGTACATGCCCCCGATCGGAATCCAACCTGGGACCTTTCAGTCCGTAGGCTGACACTCTATCCACTAAGCCAAACCGGTCTTGGCAAGGTTGAGATTTTAAAAAATCTGTGTTAGGGAACAACAACAACCAGTTGAACAGAAAAAAAAAAACACCAGAATCACAAAAGCATGAGATAGACAATTATTAAACCCAAAGTCCTTATTCTAGAACAATATTCTGTTCCCCAAAATTCAGTTGTCAGATTATCACCTTCATGATTTTTTCCAGAACTCTGTACTTGTTTTTTTTGTTGTTGTTCTTTTTTTAGTATTAAAAATACATTGATTTTTATTGATTTTGAAGAGGAAGAGGAGGGAAAGAGAGATTTAAAAAATACATCAATGATGAGAGAGAATCATTGATCAGCTGCCGCCTGCATTTGCCTTTCTGGGGATCAAGCATACATCCTGGGCTTGTGCCCCAACTGGGAATAGAACTGTTACCTCCTGGTTCTTAGGTCAACACTCAACCACTGCCGGGCAACTCTGTGCTTGTACTGTAATTACTTAACTTTTTTTTTTAATTAGCTAAATTTTTACATTTAAATACATTTTTTAAAAGAAAGTTTATACTTGATGTAGATAGAAAATAACTATTAAAAATGAATCCAATGAAAACCATAGTGTTATAAAATTGCAGCTCTATACTATGGTCTACAAAGACTGAGCCTAGGCCTGAGTCTTGCCCTGTGTATGAAAGGATTTTAAGGGATATTAGAGGAGTTAGACATCCTAGCACCCAAATGAGATATTTGTCCTTCAGAAAAGTTGAAACATGAGTGGGAACTAGGGTAGTAACTTTCTCAATATAAGACTTGAGGTTCTTTAGCCCTGGCCGGTGTTCCTCAGTGGTTAAAGCCTCGGACCACACACCAAAGTGTCATGGGTTGATTCCTGGTCAAGGGCACATACTTAGATTGAGGTTCAATCCCTAGCTCTGGTCAGGGTGCATGCAGGAGGTATCCAATCGTAACTATCTCACATAGATGTTTCTCTTTCCGTCTCTCTCTCCTTCTCTCTTTCCCTCTCTCCCTCCCTCCCACTGTCTCTAAAAATCACTAGGGAGGAAAAAAAAAGACAAGGTTATTTAGTGCCTTATTAGTACTACTGAAAATGAGCCTAGATGTGGGTTGGAAGTCCAAAACTTGGGGAAATGCAGCCCTGGGTAACTGAAGTCTCACCTATCTGGCTTGCCTGGCATCTAGGTCTTGGCACTGTTCTTACTCAGCTCCACTCTGTAGTGGTGCTAAAGCAATGTGTTCAGGCAGACAGGTCAGAGAGCGTGACTGTGTGTAGTAGGGACTCTAGAAAGGCACCTACATGGCCACAAGGGGATGCATGCTCAGAAAAGACCTGAGAACAACCCAAGCGTCCACCTCTGGGTGGTCTCTGGACTCAGTCCAAGCCGGCTAAGGCACAGTTATAAACCGCCTGGCTAAGTGTTAAAGGAGTGCCCCAGCACAGAGCCAGTCTGTAAAGACTGCGAGATGTGTTTACTTTTGTTTGTTTTCAGTTCCTGCTGTTCAAAGAAATCTTTGTCACATACTAGCTGAACAGATTTCAAGTGACTACACATGACAGAGATGACAGTATTTGCTAAATTATTTTTGGAATGTGTCCAAATGAACAGATGACTATAATCAAAGCAAAAAATAGCACACTCTGGGTGAGGGAAAGAAGCTGATTTTCATAGTTTCCATATTATAATATGTAAATGTCCAGTTTTCAACAAATAAAACCCATTCAAAGGGAAAACTATCCCTGAGGAAGCCCAGATGTTTGACTTACTAGACAAAGACTTTAAATCGACTATCTTAAATAGGCTCAAATAGCTAAAGGAAACCCTAGAGCTAGTTCCAGCTCTGGCTCTGGTGCTAGAGCTGGCAGTTAACTGTAGACCTAGCACTGGCTTTTAGTGCTAGATTTGGTGCTACAGGCACTTCTAACTCAAACTGGCATTGGCCAAAGATCTACAACTGGCACAAGGGAGCTGGAGGTATAGCTGGGTGTGACCCTGTAGCTGATTGCTAGAGATGTCCAAGAACAGGCTCTACCTTTGAAGCAAGCTCTAGCCCTCACTGATGGTTAGATCTGGGGCTGAGCTGGTACTTGTCATTGGCTCTGTTATTGGATCTAGTTCTAGAGCTGTTGCTATGCCTAGTTTTGGTATTGGCTCTAGTTCTGGAGCAGCTCTAGTCCTAGAGCTTGTTCCAGCTCTGGCTATGGTGCTAGAACTGCTTCTAATGTGGAAGCTGACTCTCAGTATGGCTCTCGCTTGAGGGTAGGTGCTAGAGCTAGCACCGGCATTGGCTCTAGCTCCAGAGCTGGTGCTAGAGTAAATGTGAGAGCTGTTTTTAGTTCTAGAGCTAGAATGAGGGCTGGTGCTGGCTCAGGCTCTAGCTTTGGTGCTGAGGAGTTCTGAAAATAGCACTGACTATAGAGCTGGCACTGAAGATGAATGTAGCTCTGTAGCAGGCTCTAGAGCAGGTGATAGAGCTAGCACTGGAGCTGGGCTGAGGCCAGGGCTGGCTGTAGCTCTGAAGCTGGTGTGAGAGCTGGCTCTGGAGAAGTTGGACACAGCACTCCAGATGCAAGCCAGGCGGTTGGGATGCATGAAGGCCATCAGCTGGAGGCTGAAAGGAATTTTCTAAGTACTGGTCCATCCCAGATGCCTAGGATGAAAAAGAAGGCACTGGGGGTAGATGGGCAGGTAGCAGAGTTAGCGCCCTGGCTTTTCTTTCCACACTGCCTGCCTCGGCACCTCTGCAGGGGGTTGGACCTGGCACTGCCCATTCAGGGACCAGCCCCATTCCATCCCCAAACCTACTCTGGTCACCAGGTAGGAGGAACCAAAGGCACTCTCCATAAATGTGTGACCAGTTCTCCCCTCGGGGGAGCCTGACATCTGTCTCCTTGCTCACTGGAGTGTAAACTCCATGAGGGCAGGAAGGCATTGTGTCTGTGTGCACAGTGCTGGCGCCCAGTAAATATCCGACGGATCAGAAACAGTCTGTCCTGCCCCAGCCTTCCCAGGATCCTTTAGTCTGTAGTGTGTGCACCAAGATGCTGCCTCACTCTCTGCTCACCGTTTGTGATCACATCTTCCCATTGACACTCATCCCAAAGGGCAGGGGCACAGCCCTTCCTGGGCCCTCATGCAGCTGAACATGCATAACTGCGGTTCAAAGCTGATTTGTGAGCAGTCAGCTCACCATACCTCCTGTTTTGTTCTTCGTTACTCCCCGCCCTCCCTATATCCTCCCCCAGTTGAAGGGGGAGGGAAGATAAGCGGAGCTGTGAAGGGGATGCACTGAATCTGTCTAATGCCTCCTCATGATAAGATTTAGGTTATGCAGTCCAATCATGAGAAAATACCAGATACGCTCAAATGGATGACCTTGGGGATAGCAGTATAGTGTCAACAATAAACATAAAGTTGTAAAATACTAGCTTGAAATCTTCAAAAATGACACAGTCATGGGAGGCAAGGACCGACTGGCTGGACTATTCCAGATTGGAGGAAACTACAGAGACTTAGCCACTAAATTGGGTGCCTGGTCCTGGATTGGGCCCACCACTTATAAAGGACATTATTGGAATGATCAGCATTCTCTGGAGTAGATGAAAGCATTGAATCACTGTCAATGTCTTGATTTTATTGGTTGTTTAGAAGTTATGTGGGCAAGTATCCTCATTTTAAGGAAATATACACTGAAATATTAAGGAGTAATGGCACATCATGTCCTCAACTTGCTCTCAAATAGCTTTAAAAAGCAGTAATATCTGTAAGGAGAATAATAAGGCAATGTAGTAGCTGTTCATTTTAAAAATATAAGATCACAACAATTCAAAATTAACAGTTAAAAAGCAACTACTAAAAGAGTAAGTCCTTCCCACTGCGACCTCTGCCATACCAGGTAGATGGCTGGCATGCCCTCAGAAGAACTTGGCATGCTTCCAGCCATATCTGGAACCAGCCAGAACAAAAGGCTAGAAGAAAAATTAACATTTTCCTGGTTTCTCTGCCTAACCAAACACAATCACTTCGCAGGCCTCTACTGCTCACCTGGCATTTCTGGATAAAGAGGACAGAAGTGGAGAGGAAGGTGTCAGTGGTAGGAGGGTCTTGACAAGAACCAAGTGAAATAAATTCAAGCAGATAGCCTGATGTCAGATTTGGGGGAAGTATTCCCATGGGGAGTTAGGTGGGCAGTGGGAAGGCTTGAGAGGTAATCAGGTTTTTCAGATTTTACAGCCCCTAATAATTGGCAAAGAGCTTTGCAACTTCTCAGAAAATGGTGGACTAGGCTGGTAGAAATCTCAGTATGATCAGCTAGATATGACTAGAATTTAATAAAAACAAGATTCAGCCCAAACCGGTTTGGCTCAGTGGATAGAGGGTCAGCCTGCGTACTGAAAGGTCCCAGGTTTGATTCTGGTCAAGGGCATGTATCTTCGTTTCAGGCACATCCCCCAGTAGGGGGTGTGCAGGAGATGGCCAATCGATGTCTCTCTCTCATCGATGTTTCTTTTCTTTTTTTTTTTTTTTAAATAAATTTTATTGATTTTTTATAGAGAGGAAGGGAGAGGGATAGAAAGTTAGAAACATTGATGAGAGAGAGACATCGATCAGCCGCCTCCTGCACGCCCCCTACTGGGGATGTGCCCACAACCAAGATACATGCCCCCGACCGGAATCGAACCTGGGACCTTTCAGTCCACAGGCCGATGCTCTATCCACTGAGCCAAACCGGTCTTGGCTCATCGATGTTTCTAACTCTCTATCCCTCTCCCTTCCTCTCTGTAAAAAATCAATAAAATATAAAAAGATAAAATAAATAAAATAAAAACAAGATTCATCTATCACTGAACTAGGAGACCAGAAGGGCAATCCCCGGCACGAGAGCCAGAACAGTGATGGGAGTGACAGCACTGGCAACTTGCATTTTATTTGTTTATTCCTCACCAAGGCTATGTTTTTACTGATATTTAGAGAGGGAAAGAGAGACATCAATGATGAGAGAATCACTGATCAGCTGCCTCCTGCACACCTCCTACTGGGGATCGAGTCTGCAACCTGGACATGTGCTCTGACCGGGAATCCAACTTCCTGATTCATGGGCCAACCCTCAACTATTGAGCCACACCAGCCAGGCAGAAACTTGCATTTTATTTTTTAATATACTTTTATTGATTCCAGAGAGGGAGAGAGTGATTGAAACATCAATGATAAGAGAGAATCACATATCCGCTGCCTCCTGCATGCCCCCTAGTAGGGATTGAGCCAGCAACCGTGAGCATGTGCCCTTGATCAGAATCGAACCAGGGACCCTTTAGTCCACAGGGTGACGACGCTATATCCACTGAGCCAAACAGGCTAGGGTGGGAGCTTGCATTTTAAATATCTACACAGTGACAGAGGACTAGGCCCAAGGTGAACACTGGAAAAAATCCTTAAGCAATTCCAAGTATTCTCACAGAAAAAAAAAAAAAAGAAGATAAAAGCTGTCACATTAACTTACAGAAGACAAGCAGACAATATAGCATGAGTCAGCAAATGCAATAAACAAGTAGAATTAAACAAGGAGAAATTGGAAAATCCACAATCAGGGCCACCTCATCCCTCTAACCCTGACTCCCAGCCTGTGATAGACTCCCTGAAGTGCATTCTGGGAGCAGAGCCATGCCAGTAAATCAGAGGAGTCAGGGACAGGAGGAGGCTGGCAGCCACCAAGAAGAGTTGGCATTGGGAAGGCTTGATCCGAGAGAAATTAATGGAGCAGATCACTGCTAGGCCTGCTCAGCTGTGACTACTTGGGGACGTCATAGCCGCCTGCGTTAAGCAGCCAGGCAGGAGGAGAGGACGAGAGAGAGACCCAAAGAAGAAAGAGGCAGCAAGGAAACCCCAGGAGACAGAACTAGCTGAGGCCAGTGGCTCGGGGCCCAGTCTCAGCTCCCAGAGGTGGGTCCGGGGTGCCGGATGCTCTTGTGGAGTCTTGAAGTGCAACTCCTAGCCCGGGGCTAAGAGATGGGGAAAGGAGCAGCCAAAAGTCCCAACCCAAAGAAGCCCTCTGTCGTTTCCCTCTAGAAAACAAACTAGTTTTGTTTTATTTTCCTAAATATATTTTTTATTGATTTCAGAGAGTAAAGGAGAGGGAGAGAGAGAGAGAGAGAAACATCAATGATGAGATAGAATAATTGATCGAGTGTTTCCTGAATGACCCTATTGGGGATGGAGCCTGCAATTTGGGCATGTACCCTGACCGGGAATTGAACTGTGACCTCCTGGTTCATAGATCAATGCTCAATCACTGAGCCATGCCAGCTGTTCCTAGTTTATTTTTTAAATAAACTTTATAAATTTAACAATTTTAGATTTCTAAAACAGCAGGGAAGATAGTACAGAGTTCCCATAAGCCCTCTGCCAGTTTCCCCTCTGAGTGACTTCTTACCTGGGTGTGGAAACCAGTGGGGTGCCACACCTCCACACCCCGGGTGAGTGTGAGAGCAGAGGGCACTGCAGCTCTCAGAAGGAAGACTTCCAGGCCCCCACGGAGCTGGGGGTGCAGGAGATGGGCCTGGACGGACCAGGTCCCAGAGATCCCTCAGGTTATGGTCCCACTTTCTTGCGGGCCACAGGTCTGGCCCTCCAGCTCCCACACACCCTCATCCTTGCCTCCTCTTACCAGACTCCTCATCTATCCTTGCCAGGTCTGCTTAGCAGCTCCAGGCAGGCCTCATAAATCAGGGCTCCTTGCCCTTTTACACTCTGGCTGCACACAGCCTTTTGGGCCGATGGATCCTGAAATAAAATCCTCCCAGGCACTGAGACCCTCAGCAGCCCCCCCACAGGGCTAGTCAGCACCTAGCAAGACTTCTCTTCGTTCTGTCTGAGGGGCCCTGCTGTCCAGCTTCTTCCCTTTGCAGTGTCCCAGCCCCTCCCCTCTTTAGTCACCTGGAGGCCTCTTTGCATGATGTCCCTCTGCAGAGAGCTGCACGCCTCTTCCCAGACTCAGTTTCCTGGGGTGATTGTCCAGGGGGTTTCTGGCAGCTCCCAAGCCTCTGAGTGTCCCAACTGTCCCCCAGATCTGCGGGTGGGGCAGCTGCCAAGGGCTCACCCAGGCTTGCACTGCCTTGGCATGGCTGCCCTGCCCCTGCCCTCCAGTGGGACATCGCCACGCTGTGAGACTGGTGGAGCAGATACTATTCTTAGAGCACAGGAGACAGGCTCCGAGGCTCAGCACCTTGACTCAAACCCCACGGTTATGTTTTCACGGTCCCTTACCTCGTGCCTCCACTGCCTTAGAACATTTGCAACGTTGTGTTTTCTTGATCTGATTACTTGAATTCTATCTGTATTTCCCTCCAAATAGGGCAGCTTTGCCCACCACTCTATTCCCAGCGCCTTGTCCACTGGCTGATACACAGATGCTCTGTAAATGTTTTTAAATCACTGGATGAATGCATGAGTTAAGAGGAAGAACAGTCATTCATTCAGCAATGGATGATCAGGCCCTTTGGTGGATCATGGAGCTTACAGATAAGATGTAACTCCCCACCCTTGAAGAAGTCAGTCTTGTGAGGAAGACGGACTTGTAAGTAAGAAATAAAAACGCCTTAATGGAGGGAGGTCCCACGTGCTAGGACAGAACAGGTTCTAAGTCCTTCCCGGAGGAGGGGCCTTGCGGGATGAGTGTTGGGGCTGGGCAGAGTGAGGGAAGGGCATTCCTAGCCCGGGGTCTGGGAGGTGCTGACAAAGAGTTCCACATCTCAGCCAATTTGAAACAGTCATAAGATTTCTGGAACCAACAGCTCAAATATAATCTCTCCCTTCTGCTCCCTGCTCTCTCTCTCATCTGTAATTCCATCCCACCCATCGTGGAGCGGGTAGACCCCAGCTGTCTGCTGACAGTCCATGCAGCCTTCCTTGGCTTGTCTTTTGCTCCTCAGACCGGGATTTAGCGAGTGTTCCTCTGACTTGCAGTTCCCAATACCCTTGCCTTTTCCATTTGTTGTATAATTCATGTTGTAAGACATTCAAGTGCACGTGTATACACAGAAGGAAGGAATCGGGATTCTCGGGGCCAAGATGGGCGGTGGGCTTCACCTGAGGGGTGGATGAAATGGGGTTGTTTGTAAGTTAAGTACCAGAGGGAACGGTCAGTGCAGTCTATTGTGTGAGGAGCAGGAGGGAGTCATCGGTAATAACTTGGGGACTCAAGGGCTGTTTTAGATGTGCCTGCAGTGGAGGAGGGCCCCTACCACAGTGATAAATATCACTGAAAGGTGACAAATGTCAGCTCGGCGGAGAAAGGCAGGCCATGGTGCTTCGACAGTTGCAGTAATTTTAAAAGGGGACCCTAGCAATTTGACCTAAAACTGACTTCATGGATTTGCTTTTTATGCCACACACACACACACACACACACGACTGCTGGATCCCTCCCCTGCTGTTTTTACATCAATTTTATTCTTACTCGTATCTTTACAGAAAATGGCACAGAAATCACAGGTTTAGAATACCTAGAAGTTATTACAGTTCCATATTTCAAACACCTCAATATCAAGGCTCTTTCTTCTCACTCTATGTACATTATTTACACACCAGGGGCTACCGTCTAACACTTCAAACCAACAGGGGGCGAAGACAAGAGCTGGGGGCGAGTCCTGCGAATGGGATGAAGAAGAAATCAACTTTTGATAGGGAATTAAAATCCCAATTCACTGCCTCCGGCCTTTCAACGAGGTATTCCCTGCAGAAGTGGTGGGATGGTAAGGAAATGCGATGTGGGGAGGGGGACAGGAGCCGGCCTGGGGGTGGAGGGGCAGCTGCAGAGAGGCCACCAGGACGGGCAGGTCCTCTCAGCAGACAGGAAGAAACCCTCTGCCCCCTACTCCAACACGGTCACTGTCTTAGTCCAGCGCACGCGCACCTCGGCATACACCTGGCGTGGAGGTGTGTGCCTCTTGCTTAGTTTGTAGTTTGGGTCTAACACTGGCTCCCGCTTTGAGACTTTTCTCCTGCCCTCCTTGTGACCAACCCTTGATGACTATGTTAGCCCCAGGCCCTCTCCAGGCGTGGCCTTCCAAGATCAAGGTCTGTGGCTGCCCAGGTGTTCATTTAGCAGCTGGATTGGGTTGTTGCAAGGCAGGGCACATGCGAACCAGTAATTTGCAAGAAGCAACAGGGGGAGGGTGCCTTGCACAGCAAGTCAGGGTCACAGGCAGCACATCGGGGAGTCGGTGCTTTCGAGCACGGCCCAAGGGCCCTGGTGGAGGGGTGCCCCCCAGCAGTGCAGAGAGCCAGGCATCGGTGAGAGTGCCCCTGGATGCAGGGCCCGGGCCCCGGACTCACTACAGGTGTGCATCACCTCCCGGGTGGCTGGCACTGGCGCTGGGAGGGACGGTGGGGCGGGCTGGGTGTGGAGGGGGCAGCTTCCTCAGGGTGACCACGGAGGGCGCCAAGGGGCCCAGGCTGCATGTGCCCTCCCACGTTTGATCTGGACTTGGGGCCCCAGGATGGGGTGGAGCAGAGCTTGTACCTGGGCCTGCAAGGCAGTACATTCACGCGGTGGAGGCCCGGGTCCAGGCCCACGGGATGGGACAGGCTGAGGGGAGAAGTTGGCTGAGGACAGGGGTGCTCAGGACATTGGCCTTGGAGTACAGGCCCCTCCCCCTGGCAGGCCAGGGGCTGGGGGGCTGGGGGAGCAGAATCCACAGGGGTTAGAGCTGGGTGGAGGGTCAGACAAGAGGACTGTGAGGGGGAGAGTGGCCAGGGACAGTGACAGCGCTTGAGGGGCGGTGTGGGCAGCTGAAAGGCTTCCGAGGCAGGGCTGTTGGGCTGAGGAGGAGGCTGACGAGGTCTAGACTGGGAAGGGGACACCAGCGTGGTCCAAAGCCTCGGCCAGAACGGAGCCGTGGCTGCAGTCGCCCGGGAGTCCCGGAGGGCCTGTGGGGCCGGGGAGGGTGGCAAAGGCCGGGCGGGGCCCAGCCTGGAGAACACCCCCCGGCACCACAGGCCCCGGGGAGGGCAGAGTCCTGGGCTCCCGTGGCAGCGCGCCCTGACCTCTGACCTAGGCCTCGTCCTCCAGCTGCCGAGGACTGGGCTTCTCCCCCGGCCTGTCCTCGTCCGTGGCGGCCGCCTCCTCGGGCTCCTCGGCGCTCCGGGCCAGGCTGTTGGGCCCGGACACAGTCCCCAGCACTTTGGTGCTGTGCTCCTGCGCCCTGGCCCGCAGCGCCGCAATGCTGTTCTCCCTCAGTTCCTCCTGGGACATGGCGGCCGGGGCCTCGGCGCCCCGCTCCTCCTGCTCCACCTTATCCAGCTTGGGCAGGGCCTGGCGCTCCACCTCGGCCTTCCTCCCCGACTCGGCCGCCGCCTCCAGCGACTTTTTGTGCATTCCTAGAAAGAAGTGTTGGTATTCGGGTTTAGAAAAGCGCCTGGGAAAGCCATCTTGAACTGAAAACGGCAAAGATAGAGAGAGGCCAGAATTAAGGACGAGCAGAAAGCCTTGCTTCACACACCACAGTCACACCGAGTCCCCGGGCTGGGCCAGGGCTGCAGACCAGCTCCCAGCCACACCCTGGGCACTGCCCTCTTCCCCACTCTCCCCGCTCCTCCCAGCAGCCTGTTCTGTCCCTTCCCCAGCAGTGCCTGCTCCCCATCCCTCCCTCCTGGATTCCAGATCTTAGAACCCCAAGACAGGCTGGTGCTGCTATCATACAGAGGCCCAGGTGGCAGGCAGGGGAAGATAGCGGGTGGAGAGATTTAGGGGGGAAGAAGGTCTTTGGGCAAAGCCAGAATGGTGGCCAAAGAGACCTAGGGGTCCCCTAGCCCCCAAGAGGGGCAGTTTCATTCTTCTCAAGCGCACCTCCCACACGGGAAGGAAGGGGTACAGACCCTGGGCATTAGTCACCCTCCTCCCACCCCCTCACAGACAAAAGAGCCCACAGTCAGGGACCTGTCCAGGATGGACGTCCTAGGCACCCTGGGTGGCTGCAAGAGGGGCACCAAGCCCTGGGCCCAGCCCACCCGGAGCCCCTCCCCACCCCCCCCCCCAGGGAGCTGGGGGCCTGCTCTGGAGCCTCCCTTCTGCCCGGCTGCTGGGCCAGGTCCCTTGGCTCCAGGGCCTGACCCTCCTAGGGGACCCCCTGTCCCTGCCGCAGGGGCAGGCCCCAGGAGGGTGTGGGCTCTTACCGAGCAGCCACGGGGCACAGGAGTCCATGATGCCATCCTTGGCGGACTTGAGGATGGACTCGGGCAGCGGGATGGAGTGCCGCACCATGGCCCCGTACAGCCCGTACTCCGCCATGACGCTGCTCCGGCCCCAGCACTTCTCTCGCTTCCTCCACTTGGCTCGGCGGTTCTGGAACCAGACCTGCAGGTGGAGACGAACAGGTCAGGGGTGTGCTCTGAGGGGCACGGGCACTGGGCCCGGCCTCTGCCCGGCCTGTCTGGCGTTCAGGTCCCCACCTTTTCCATGGCCAATGGCCCCATCCTCCTGGGATGCTGGTTTCTCCAGGGTGGTGGAGGATGTCCTTACCCTAGTCCCATGGTACCCAGGGGGGCTTCCACCCAGTCCTGGGAGAGTCTGGTGGGTGGGACGGGTCTTTTTTTTTTGTAATGGGACACGGACACCCTCTAGGACAGGGGCCTGCAGGTGAGCAGTGCCCACTGTGGTCCTCCGTTTGCAGCTGGGCAGCCTGACCGGGTAGCTCCTGTGCTCAGACCTTGGGGCAGAAAGAGGATGTTTTTCTGGCGCGCAGAGGGACACATCCTTCCCAGGGCCCGACTAGCCGTGTTCAGAGCCCCCTCTTCCCTCTCCCCTCTCCCCCGCGCCTCCGGGAGGCTTCCAGGAGCTGAAGGCATCAGGACGCCTGGAACTAAGCGCAGAGGATGCTCCCAGGAGGCCTGGGTCTGCGCCCTCCTGTGCCCGCCCGGAGCCTGCCATCCACAGGCGGTCCATGCACCTGCTCTCCAGGTGCCAACCCAACCCGGCGTCATAGCTGAGGGAGGTGGGCAGCCTCCCTCCTCCGTCCGGGAAGACGGAGGAAATTCTCAGTGTGTGTGTGTGTGTGTGTGTGTGTGTGTGTGTGTGTGTGTGTGTGTGTAGGGGGTGGGGGAAAAGCAAAGGGGAGTGGGGACTCAGGAGAGTGTTGGGGGGCACGCCAGGGAAGGCTTTCTTTCTGGTCCCCAAGTTGACCGGTGGGGATTCTGAAACGTGGGAGGTTGTCCCCGGGGGTGTTCGGCTCTCCCGCCCCGGGAGGATGGGGGGCAGCGGCCGTGCCCGGGGGAGGGGAGCGTCCTTCTCCGCCACCAGCCTTCCCGCGCCTTCCTTCCGGCCACTGACCGCGGCGGGAGCCGGGACCCGGGCCAGGAGCCCCCCTGGTTCCCTCCCAGCTCCTGGGGCCCGGTCCCCCCGCGCAGCCAGGAGCCCCGGGAGTGGGGAGGAGGGGGACAGGGCGGCTTCAAAAATCTATTAGTTTCCGCGGCGTCTGCACCCCCCGCCCGGCGGCCCCCTCTCCCTCCCCTGCAACCCCCTCCCCGGCCGCGGCGGCGGCGGCTGCAGCTTTTGATGAAAAATTGCTCGGGCTCCATTCAGGAGGCGGCAAAGGAAGACTCACCCCCAGGGGCAGCCCGGGGCTGATTGAAAAATAAGTTAATTTCAGTTTGAATCGATGGGCCTCGGGCTCTGAAATATCACGGGAAATTAAAGCGGCCGCTCCCCGGGGAGCCGCGGCATTGACCCGCACTAATTAATGCTGGGGAGCCGCGCCGCGAGCCGCCCCCCGCCCCCCGCCTCCGCCCCGGGGGGCCCCCCACACTTCTCATTTAACTAATTAGACGGGGAAAATTGGGTGTTAATTTGTTTAGGATTTTTTCTTTCCCCCCCCTCTCCTCCCCGCAGCGGCTCCCTCCCCGGCTCCGCCCCGCGCGGGGCCGCGGGAAATGAATGCGGGGCTCGCCGGCAGATGGCTGCCCCGGTCACTCTGCAATCTTCTCCGACTTGATTGCTTGATTAGGTCGTTAGCACATTAAAAAAAAAAATTGCTTGCCGTCTGGCGCTGGCGTGATGAGTGGGACGC
>PVJN01025598.1:0-29873 GCA_004026805.1 Lasiurus borealis | reverse complement strand
CTAATTCTGCTTCAATTTTCTGAGCTCGTGAGGACACTAAATGAGTCTCCTGCAGTCATGCAGTATTACAGCTGTTGTTGTTTCCCCAAGTTGAGAATCCTGAATCTCTTTATCGGGCAACCTGCTGAATCCCATTGATAGGATGATGAAATTGTCTGGAGAGAAGCATTATTTAAAATGAAGATTTCCATTAACAACCGCCACCACCAAGAGATAACATTTTCTGTGGTACAGAAGCCCCTCCTGTACTTTTGTCCCCACCCCCACGTGCTGAATTGAATGCATATCATTTCACCCTCCCCTTCTTCCTATACTTTGCACGTTTGTACACTGTACTTCTTGCCTCCTTTTCATAAAAAAAGAGGTTCTTTTGTGCTGGGGAATCTGAGATTCACTGACAAGTGACTAGGACCTTTGGAAAGGAACAGCCATTTCAGGAAGAAGTGTCCTCCTCCCCGTGCCCCACCGAAGCTCCTCCCCCACTCCAGTGCCCCAGTCACCCAAGGCCCTTTATCCCCCTCCACTCCCCCACTCCCACCCGCCTACATCAGAGTGACTTAATCTCTACACTGTCCATCCAACTGCCCTAAGATTATTTAGTTCTTCAGAAGATTAAGGGAAACGCAGCTATTCCTTTAATTTCGCACCTGACTCACTTTGTCAAAGAGAGTAAACCAGAACACCAAGGGCTGGTTTGGGTTCTGGGATTTTCAAATGAAAAAGGTCTGAAACGACTCTAGAACCAAGGAAAGGGAAGACCCCTATCATTGGCCCTCATCTCACCCCTTTATGATATTTCATTTTTCTTTAACTATGGCCTTATTCTACAAAAGGGAAACTGTTTCAGTTTAGTTGTTTCCTTTAATTTATATATTTGAAAAAATCCACAAGAGGTTTTTTCTCTTAATATCTTAAATGTTAAGATGTGTCATCTGTTGCAGTAGTTGGAGATTTGGGGCTTTGTGGCTATTTAAAAAGAAATTCATCTGGATAAATGAAGTAGATGTTTGTTTCAGAGAGTGAAAATTTCTAAAAACTGATAGTAATTTCATGAGTATCAATACTAAAAGGAATAAAGAGAAAGTTGGGAGAGTTTGAGCAATTTGACCAGAAAAAGTAAAAGTTTAATATTGTTGTTTGAATGAACACATTTTTAGTCTCCTGCATGATTAAACCATTTACTGTGTTATTGTTGGTGTTGGTAGGCATCATTGAAATAATAACCTCATAATGCTATTATAATGATCAATCAGAATTAATAACATGTATGTACCAATAAATTAGGAATCTGTTATAATATTATTTTCAGTGAAATCAATAAAAAACAACACATTTCCTTTATTATCATTATTAAAATTTTGAAAAAGAGGACATTTTCTCTACCAAAGCAAATAACAAAGTTGTTTTAGGTGTTTTGTTTTTTTAAAACACTCATTTTGATATTTGGGGAATATAAAATATTAACATATTTTGCACATCTAAATCACAGGTTTTTTCATATTATATATATACACATCATTATAAAGATTGATGAAATCGTAATACTAATTTTTTATAGAATCTTAAATGATCAAAGTTTATAGTTGAGATCCAGGAAAGTTCTCAGTTAGAAAGTTTACTTTAGTGTCAGGCAAAATAGGTTCAGTCTAGAGACCTCCTTTATCAGCTCTGAAATCAATATGTTTCTTAATATCTCCAGGTTTCTGTTTTCCCATCAGCAAAAGCACCATTATACTTTTAGGTGTGTGTGTGTGTGTGTGTGTGTGTGTGAGAGAGAGAGAGAGAGAGAGAGAGAGAGAGAGAGAGAGAGAGAGAATTAAATAAAATAGTGCATCAAATGTACTTAACTCAGTGCAACTCATGTTAACTTAGTTTAGCTTACTGCCTTTTTTATTACTGATCTTTCTTTTGAAGTCTCTTCCAAGACAGTTTTGCCCCAAATTTGGGGGAAGATAGTTCTAAAAATAGATTTAAATGGCATATAACTATTTGCAAAAAAAGAATCCAAGTGAACTCTAAGAACCAGGAGTTTCTCTGTGTAATAGTCTTGGAATCCCGAATGAAGGAAGGAAGTGGGATGTCTCCTATTTTCTCCTGTGAGGAATTACCTACAGTTATATTTTTGATAGTGTCTACAGTGAGAATCCCCAGCAGTCTTTATCTAGAAACCCTCAGTTTTTAAATCCTGTTTACTTTGCTGGTTGCTGCTGCCCCAAATCTGATTTTTAAAAACGCCTAATTTGCCTTTTCTTTCCCCCAGCAAGCACTGCTCACAGAGGAAGTGGCTGTGGTTGGCATGGCTCTCTCTGAATGTTTTGGGTTGGCCGATTTCTGTGGCCTCAGCATCTACAAGTGCTCTTGTTCCCTCGGCTTTAAAGGCCTTCGTCATCAGCATCTTGGCAAGGCGGGCACACAGCCCCGTTCGTTGCCTTAGGACAGAACCAGAAGTTGGAAAGGAGACTTGTTTCAGCCTGCCTGCCTGCCGGCCAATGGCTGGCTAAGCTTTTTGGAGCAACTCAGACTTTCCTGCCTCTCATTTTCTCTCTCTTTCTTCAGAGCGAGCAGTGGCACTTGATGTTCCTCCTACATGTACCACGAGCCTCTCCTTTCCTGGGTGTTAAAAGTTATGCACGGGACCAGAGTGTTGAGCAACATCTAGCACCTGTGTGCATTAATGCAAGGGTGGCTTTTCTCTTGTTTAACGTCAGAAAATCTGGTTGGGTGTCAGAAAGCAGCCATGAGTATCTGGGATAGATTTGGCCATGAACTTGAACCTAATGTTATCGTTTGTCATTTAAGACTGAACTGTAATGTGTATTTCCATCTCTCCCGCCCCTGTTTTACTATCTCCCTTAGACTTCAGGCTCGCATAGCTCACAGGATACAAGAACTGGAAAACCTGCCTGGCTCTTTGCCACCAGATTTACGAACCAAAGCAACCGTGGAACTGAAAGCACTTCGCTTACTCAATTTCCAACGGCAGGTAGTACCTTTCCCCCAGCAAATCTGAGGCGGAGATGGGTGTGTGTTTCCTAAAGTGTTCAATATTGTTATAAAGAGAGAAACTTAGTAACATCGTGTATCTTTTAGACCAGCAGCAGAGAGCTAAAAGTACTGAAGACGAACAGCTTATTATTCTGTTTTTTCTCGCCTGTGTAGCAGATACATTTTTTCCCACCTGCCTGATGGTTTGCAAAGTCAGAGTTATGGCAGTTTGTTACCATGGACGAAACCTTGAGAACAAATGAGATAGCTCATGTTTGTCTTTATGACTCCCAAGAATAACAAACAAGTGGCAGATCAGAGCTTCTTTGTAAGCACAAATGTAGAATCCTAGCCATGACCGGGAAAATATTTTAACAAAGACAATAGCCACTCTCCTAAATTAGTAGTCCAGCCTTTATAGGAATACATAAACTTGGGTCTTGTAACTTAATTCTTCTTTGTCACTACACAAGTTTGGTGCCTTTGATCCTGTCAGACCTCTGTATTGAGTAACCAGTGAGTTATTATCTATTGTTCCTGCTATGGTTCATAGTAGTCACTGATTAATAAACGCTAGTATAATGATCTGCTTTAGAATTGCTAAATCAGTTAGGCCACTAGTGGAATGACATAGAGCTCGTTTTCGCTTGGAGGAGTTTTGTCTTACGGACCATGTCTGCAGGTCTCCCGGTCTGCAGGCTGCCTCATTTAGCCAAACGAGAAAAGGGGCACTTGCCCGTCCTCATTCAGATGGGTTTGCTTGGTTAAGGTCCTGGGACATGCAAAATGAATTATTAATGAATGAAAATGAATTGCATGACGTGGTCTGTTGGAGGATGTGATTAAAATCACAAGGCCACCTCACTTGATATTGTCATATGACCTTAAGAGTACATTTGCCTTATCTATAATAATAAAAGAGTAATAAGGTAATAGATTGGACGTCATTCCAGACATTCTTCCTGACAAAGCCAGGGCTGGAGGGAAGCCAGCCCCGGTCCCTGGTGCCTGCAGGCGGACAGAAGGAAGCAGCCTGGGTGCCGCAGGGAAGCTGGTGCTGGCAGCTGGGGGAAGGAAGGCCTCCTCGAATTTTCGTGCATTAGGTCTCTAGTTGGTTATAATATCAACAAGGGGCATCAGTGTGGCTGGGTACTGTTTGGTCATATGTTTGTGAGAGTAGATTAGAGCTTAAAAGGAAAAAAAAAAAGGAAAGAAAGAAAACGTCTCTGAGTGCCATTTTCTTCTTTCTTATTGATGACTTCATAAAATGCATTGATAAAAGTGTTTGATAACATTTTGTTAAAAATTACTGAAGTAATTATTTTTAGGAATAACATATTCAAACTAGAGACCCAATGCAAGAAATACATTCTCGGGGAGGGGAGAGTGTCCCTCAGCACAGCCTGCACCCTCTCCAATCTGCGACCCTTCGAGGGATGTCCCACTGTCCTTTTAGGCCCAATATCGGTAGGATTGGGCCTAAAAGGACAGTGGGACATTCCTCTCACAATCCAGGACTGCTGGCTCCCAACCGCTTGCCTGCCTGCTTTCCTGATTGCCCCTAACCACTTCTGCCTGCCAGCCTGATCACCCCCTAACTACTCCCCTGCCAGCCTGATTGATGCCTAACTGCTCTCCTGCCAGCCTGTTTGCCCCTAATTGCCCTCCCCTGTGGGCCTGGTCACCCCTAATTGCCCTCCTCTGCAGGACTGGTCCCCCCCAACTTCCCTTCTCTGCTGGCCTGATCCCCGCAACTGTCCTCCCCTGCAGGCATGATCACTCACAACTGCCCTCCCTTGCAGGTCTGGTCCCTGCCAACTCCTCTCCCATGCTGGCCATCTTGTGTCCACATGGGGGCAGCCATCTTTGACCACATGGGGACAGCCATCTTGTGTGTTGGAGTGATGGTCAATTTTCATATCACTCTTTTATTAGATAGGATTAGTTTCACTATTCTAAATTTTTATTAGTCCCTGATTTTTGCTTGATATTATTGAAAAATTCTATTATCTAAGCAGTTTCCCAATTAAATGAGCTGTAATTCAGATTAAATGAGCTGTGATTTCAGGTTCAATTGAATTGTTCTTTTGATGTATATTTTCAATTTTGACCCTCCATCACCACATAACATACAAGATGGATAAGTTATTATATTTATGAACATCTAAAAAAAAGTCCATGATATAGTTTAAACTTTGAATATCCTTCAAAAAATATCATTGTTGGAATTGGGAAGGAGACCAAACTAGCATCTCTTGTCTTTTATATGAGACTCTGAATTAACACTGCTTGAGTATCTGCTGCCATCGTCCATGAACAGGAAGTAATCCTTCTGTTCATTTTGCAGAGCATCATGAAAGTTAATCTTTGTAAAAATGAGGAGCCCCTGAGTATGGCATTGTAAACAAAGTTAAAAATTTTTAAATCTTATTAACTCATTAGTATCATTGGAATAATTAAATAGGATGAATACATTTATTTAAAATGTCTACTTTTTTTTTTTTACTCTTGTAATGCTATTATAATTGCTTTGTTTTCCCGAATTATTTGTAAAGAAAAGCCATACCATTTTTCAAAACACCACATAAATTCGGTATGATTTAGTCCCTTTATTTACTAAAAAGGCAAACGGTAATGGAGAAACCTGTAGAATCCGGCTTCGGCCCCCCGTAGGGGCCTGGAGAGAAGGGGAGGGCCCGGGGTCTGGCCCCTGCTCCTCGGGGACCCTCTGACTGCTTTCCTCCTGCAGCTGAGGCAGGAGGTGGTGGCCTGCATGCGGCGGGACACGACCCTGGAGACGGCTCTCAACTCCAAGGCGTACAAGCGGAGCAAGCGCCAGACCCTGCGGGAAGCCCGCATGACGGAGAAGCTGGAGAAGCAGCAGAAGATCGAGCAGGAGAGGAAGCGGCGGCAGAAGCACCAGGTACCAAGGCGCCGGCTTTGCCTGCCTGTCCGCGTGTTTACGGACGCGTCCAGCTCAGTAACTGGCAGGGAACACGCCTCGGCGGGCGGGCGCAGGAGGCATCACAGAGCAGGAAGGCTCTGTGGAGGTTGCATGGTCCTCACTGTGTATCGGGGATGCTTCGGCCACGCCAGGCCACTGGGGCTTCCTTCCTTCCAATCGTGTGTCACCCCTGGCTCACTCCCGGAAAGCTGCGGACTGGGTGGGAGTCCCACAGCAAAAGCCTGGGAAAGCTGGAGAGAAGAAAGCGGAAAGTTACTGTTATAACACATACAGATGGGGTGGCCAGGGCTCTGTGACGGGCCCCGTTGGAGGTTTTATGGGGCAGATAATTAAGAACATGCCTTCCTAGGGGTTTGGAAATATTTTGATGTAGGATTTGATTTCACGTCATAAGCCTATCTATGATTTATGTTTGTCTTTTTGTGCTCAGTTTAGTGCCTATCCTAGTTGCGTTTTTAGAAAAGGTTGGATTTAGTGTACATAGGGGTGCACTCCCCTCCCCTATTATTTAAGACATATATACCAATTACTTACAGAGTGTTAGCTTCCTATGAAATCTTTTTTTTTTTTTTAGGGAGAGAGAGAAACATTGATTTGTTTCACTTATTCCTGCATTCATCGGTGGCTTCTTGCATGTACTCTGACCAGGGATCAAACCTGCAACCTTTGGAGTGTCAGGCCGAGCTGCTCAGCTAGGACTCTTAAGTTATTTGGAGCAGAGGGAACGTTACTTTTATAACATCCTTCTCACTGGATACACCCCTGTTCCTCAGGTTTATTTGAGAACATTAGGCTTTTAATTTCATCCTTTTCATTTTTCAGGTTCCTCTCCTTTTTCTTTTTATTCTCTCCATTTTTTTTATCTTTCCATTTTCCTGGGGTCACAGCCTCATAGCTTCAGAGATGGCTCTTCCACAGGCTGGCACACACACACACAAAAAATGTTGAGGTTATCTTTCCCGCCAGCCCCGTAGCCCGCACTCAGCTGTGGAGACACACACCAGGCACCTATCCCAGGATGAGCCCAGGTTTCTGGTCTTCGTGGTTGTTGTTCTGGTCTGCGTTTTCCTGGACCAGGGCTGAAATCTCAGGGGCCTTGGGAAATGGATTTTAAGTATTCTTTTCTGCTCCCCTTGGGATCCTTCAGGAATACCTGAACAGCATTTTGCAACATGCAAAGGATTTTAAGGAGTACCATCGCTCTGTGGCCGGGAAGATCCAGAAGCTTTCCAAAGCAGTGGCCACGTGGCACGCCAACACCGAAAGGGAGCAGAAGAAAGAGACCGAGCGGATCGAGAAGGAGAGAATGCGCAGACTGATGGTAAGGAACCCGGGAAAATGCTCTCCTCTCCCCCCCACACCCTAACCCCACCTCCGCCTCCTGTCCTGGGAATGTTAAATAGGCCACAGTAGGAGGAGAAAGGAAAAGCTGCTCACCAAACATATGACTGTGTTTCCTTAACTTCATGCCGATGGAGTTCAAACATCCTCTTTCCTGGACAATGCACGTCACACATCTTGGGTTACAGCTGGTCAGGATAGTATTCCCATGTCCTAGGATGGCATTGCTGCTCAGATTTAGCTTCTCACATAAAGGAAGGTACTGTATCTCTTGGGAGTTTTGATAACCAGATCTGGAAGGCTGGAAATGGCCTTTCTTTTAAAAATATTGCCTCTTTGAGACTAATGGCACACATTGTTTTGAATGAATATCTCATTACATTGTGTCTTGGAACCTGATGTCTTTTTTTTTTTTTTTTACTATTTTTTTAATTAATGTATTACATGTGTAATATCTTCCCATTGTCTTTTTTTTTTAATGGCAGAAATTTTTTCTAGCAATGTAATAAGTGATTGTTACGTTAGTTTTGAAATGTTGCTTTTTGTTTATAGTGGGGGTATTGTCAAAGGTCATTCGGGGGTTATTATTTTTGCACTGGTATTTTCCCAGTGGATATGTATCACAGAAGAGATTGATTGATTTTATTGGTCTGCATTTTATTATTTCATTTTTATTTTTGGTAATTGGACCTCATAGAACCCTGTGGATTTTACACAAGTGTGTGTGACCCAGAGTGAGTGCTGGAGAGCTGCAGGTTCTGTCGGGACCTAGTTCCCGAGTCCTGCATGAAGAGAAATCCATTAGCCTCAGCCCATAATTATGTCCTGGGGAAACCCCAGATGACAGTGTCTTTCTTCCTCACTGATACTAAGGTTTGCATTTTGTTTTCATTCATTTTTGGGGTCCCAGAGAGTAAACACCCTATTTTAAAATGGGCACTACTAAATCTGACCACCTTCTCCTGCCTTCCTCTCCTTTTCGGGGGAAGAGGAAGATTGCCCAAGATACGTCTAACTAGCTAGGGAGACTGTTTTAGAGCAATCTGAGCAGTCAAATCTGTCTGATGTCACCGAAGTGAAGCTATCTTAGCACTTCAGTAACAGATTGGTTTGACACTAATGATTAGGCATTTGCAAATCATTAATTTTTGCAATTAAATGATGGAATATACAGATAACAGAGAACCTGAAGTTTTCTATCACGCTTTCTTCAAGTGAGATCAACCATAACGAAAAGCAATTAGAAGCTCTAATGGCATTTGAGGCTCGAGCTCATCTACAGGCCGTCAGCAGCTAGACCAAGAGGTGACACTGCTGTCTGAGGGCACAGGCTGGAGCGACACCCGTAAGGCAGGCGCTGGGCTCTTCTGTAACTTGGCCACCTCCTGAAGAGTTTGCGGCCTGTTCCTTCTCTCCTGCGTCACAAGAGGAAAATACTTTTGAGGTGTCCTTTTATTGGGACATTAAAAAAAAAAGATTTCTCCTGAAATGGCTCAGAGTACATCAGAGCTTTTATTCCATGTAAACCTCATAATGTTGCTGAGTGGGAGGTGGAGGGGGCAATTACTGCATCTGTGTTATTGTGGGGTAGGTAATAGCTGACTTGTCTCCAGTCACCGAGGCCCATAGGACAGTGCCAGTTATGACAAAAATCCCCCAAATTCGACCTCCCCTATCAACCACAATGTTTGCAATGCTTTTAAGTATAAGAAGTTACTTGTTCAGTGTCCATCTGGTTTCTTTTGCCTGTAGAAATACTTAGTCTCTCCACTTTTGACCATATTTGAAAATTTCCTAAATACAAAGAATAAACTTCAGATGGTGACGTGTCCGATTTTAACCGTTTTTTGTGCATTTAAATAAGCACAGAAGAACAAAAAGCTGACACAGAATACTCCATCACCATATACATGCTGTGGCCATGTGTCCTGACTTGGCTGTGAACCCCGGTGTCCCAGGATGTAGGCATCCCTGTGCCCTGTGTGGCCGGTCCCAGACTGTGTGCGGGAACCCTCGCAGCCTGGAACATCCGCTTTGCTACACTCGCCACTGGAGTTCAGACTGTCGGGGGTGGGAGGGAGGGGGAAAGCACCTGCAAACTTGCATTAGGCTCTGATCTTGCTTCTTTCCTCAACAGGCTGAAGATGAAGAGGGCTACAGGAAACTGATTGATCAAAAGAAAGACAGGCGTTTAGCTTACCTTCTACAACAGACCGATGAGTATGTGGCCAACCTGACCAGCCTGGTCTGGGAGCACAAGCAGGCCCAGGCGGCCAAGGAGAAGAAGAAGAGGAGGAGGAGGAGGAAGGTGAGTGCCCTGGGGAGGGACCGGTTTAAGGCACGTTTATTGCTCTTTAATGTATATGCTTACCACACTAATAAAAAGTTTAGATTACTGAGTTGCAAAAATTGCTCATATAGATGGGTATTCATTAGGCATACTAGACGTTGGAGATGAAGGCGTAACGGATAGGACGTATTCAGCTGTAACAATGTGGTTCATATTCCCACTGTTTCATACAGTATTTAAAAACCAAATGCACGTGGTCTGTAAGAAGAGAGAAAACACAGGCACAATTACCTGTTTTCTTCAATGTGATGTAGGGCGGCAGTGTGCTCAGTTAAGAAACTAAAGTGAAAAGTTAGAAGAAATTGCAGTGTACAGACTGAAAGAAACCGTAGAAAGGCATGAGCGATAGCTTTGGGATACTTTAGGAACAAATTTCAGCCTGAGTATTTGGACAAGCAGCGATGCCAGAATTGTTCATTTAGATCAGCAGTCCTGTGTCCCCCTCAGGGAAGTGGGCTGGTCAGGGTTTCAGGTGATGATGGAAAACAATCCTCTTAGGTTAAATATGTCCTAATTGTCAGGAGAAGTGAAAGGTAAGATATAGAATTTCTGCTCTACAGCTATTATATCTCAGCTCAAGGGCAACATGCTAGTGTAGGCCCCTGAACATAGCTCTTCTTTGAGGCTTAAGTAGTCTGCAGACAGTCCTGTTTGATGTTTTGTTTCCATGGTAAAGTCTAATTGGCCCAGTACAAACAGGATGTCTTCCTCAGAATTGGGAAGATTGAGGATGGGTAGCGTTTCATTGTTTATTCTCTGCACTGAATAATTGAGCAAAACATTTTCCCAAAAATAATTAATTTCATGGTTCCTGAATTCTCATACCTGTTTCATAACGAAGGAGGAGCAATGCATGACTGAGAAGGTGCCTGCTCGCTCCTCATCCCTGTAGCAGAAGATAGCTTCCCCTCTTGTGAAGATGCACGAGGGGTGTCTCAGGGCTTGGATTTAGACGTTTCCGTGGTGAGGAATACCCCATTTTCTTGTCAAAGGAGCATTATAGACGTTGCAAAATTCTAGCTCCCAATATTTAATTTAAAAAGACACTCTCAGAGTTTGTGAAGAGCACACAGGCAAACAGATACAATTCTGTAACACTAGGGGCCCAGTGCACTAATTTGTGCACCTGGAAAGGAACTGTGGGCCACGAGGCTGTGGTGGGTCTCAACCCATCCTCCACACCCCTGCCCGGCCCCTCCCACTGCGGTCCCTGGTCCCCTGTCTGCCGGCAGCCCCACTCCCACTGCCACTGCTCCCATGCGCTGACAGCACTGGCCCCGCTGAGCCCACTCACATCCACTGATGGGTGCAGATCAATTGGGGCCGGTGACATCGGTAGGTGCAAGCGGCAGCTGCTGCCCCAGTTGTCCCTCAGGAGCAGGGGGAGGTGGAGAAGCCCTAAGTGGCAATTGGGGCCAGCAGCTGCGGCATGCACCCGCTGAAGGCACTGAATGGTCAGGGATGGTACCAGCAGCGGGTGCGAGTGGGGCCAGTGCCGTTAGCAGACGGGACTGCAGGAGCAAAGAGTTTTCAGTAACCACTAGAGGCTCACCCCGATGACAGTGACCAGTGCCCCGCCTTGTCTAGCGCCCCTGCTCACCTGCTCCACCCTCCCACCGTAGCCAACACCCTCCATGTTCCACATTCTGCTGCCTACTGCCGACACCTGCCATGTTGTGTGTGCGCCCCCTGGTGGTCAGCGCACATCATAGTGACCGTTGTTTGTTCCGTCTATTTGCATATTTGCCTTTTATTATGTCAAATTCCATAAGCAGACCCTATGAAATGGCAGCTGTAGTTTTTCTGAATTTAGACATGGATTTTGCAGAGGTTGTCACAGAAAGGTCACTGTTAGCGTTTTTAATAATAACGTTTGTATTCCACATTTCTTTGTGATTAAAAGCTAATGGCCCGATTCTGGCTTAAAATTAATAGGTTCCTGCCATGGCTGTAGATCGTTATATCATCGTAGAAAGATACATAGTTGAGTGATAATGATCATGGCCCTATTTTTGTGTTAATCTGTACAGAGCACGAACCTGTCATAGTTTTCATTTCACAACTCTGATGATCTCTAGGCTGGCTCTCTACCTCCATACCCTTGCCTTCCAGTTAGATAATGGCACTTATTCTACTTTCTGCATTTGCTCGGTGACTATTACCTGAACACTTACCATGGTGGAAATGCATGGGAGAGGGAGAATGTAATGGGGAGGAAAGCACTTTTGCCCTCTCAGTTTAATCAGAGAGAGAGAAAGAGACAGACACACAGACAGACATTAATCATATACGCAGCTAAATGTATCATTGTAATCTGAGATGAATGACGTGAAGGAATAACGCCAGTCAATAATTTCCTGATTTCCTGGCAAACAAATAATAATAGCTAAGCACCTGCAGCCTGCCTTGTGCTCTTTCCGGGCACTTCCCACTGATGATCTCACATGGTTGAAGATGCAGACTTCTCACTTGATGAACAGCCCCTTACCTCTTCCCTGCTGTGCTCTCAGGATGCCTAGCATTTGGGCCCTCTCTGCTCTCAGCAGGACTAAGGATAACCTTCCTGGGCCGTCTTGCTGGCAGAAATGGGAGGGAGCTGTGTCTTTCACGGGGCTTTGGGACTGGAGTTCAGAGTGAGTTACCCAATTCCAGATGCGCGTCTGCTAGTGCAAAGAAAGCGGGTGCTTTCAGAAGCTGGTAGTTTGACACTGTGTATTGTCTGTGGTCCTTTCCTCCATTAGAATGAACGATGGAGAGTTACTTGTTGCAGTTTCTCTGTCTGGAAGGAAACTGCATTTGGCAGCTTAAAATCTCTGTGCTTTCCCTTTCGGCATTTTCCCGTAGGACCGACATGCTGAACCTTACTGCATTTTTTTTTTTTAAATTAGGAAAAGCATCAATAAATCTTTGTTTGGAGAAAACCCCTTCTTATTCAGTGAACTAATAGCATTGAGCTGATAGCAGCATTTGTAAGATATCTAGATGCTATACTATTAAAATTGAATATGATTGACCGTATAATGTAACTAGAGGCCCAGCGTGGGAAATCACACAAGACCCAGACCCTGCATGTCGCAGAACCCGGCATCAAGTCCTGCCGGCACCGTGGAATCCAGCATCAAGTCCTGCTGGTGCCGTGGGACCCATCAGTGCACCTTATGGTGACCAGTCTTTGGTCATTATGGTGTTATTGGGTTCTTATTATATAGATTGTAAAAGGGTTATTTTTTACTTTGTGTTAAATTCAGTGTATACTTTTTTAAAATAGCCCCAGTGTAACAGAAAAGACCTTTGTTTTTCCCCATTAGGAGTGCATTGTGTTTACTTATTGTTAGTGAATAATAGAGTAGGGTTCCTTTAACCTGCCATGACCTTGTTTAATTTCCTCTTCCCGCCATTAGAGCCATTTCTATGAAGTACATGTTTATAAATCATTCTGAAACTTCTCCCTTCTCAGCCGGTCTTCCATTAATGCCCTTGAAATGGAAGAAAAATAAGTAGACGGTATATATCTGCTCAAGAGTTAGAGGAGGAATAATGGTTAAAGCATTGAAATATCTCTGCATGGGGGTGGGAGGAAGGCACTGTGAGGTGCACTTAGCGGACCTGGATGCCTTCGACCTTTGCCATACCTGTTCTCTAACATCTGAGTGACCGACTACAGGATAAAAGTAGGGAAGGGGGCTAGTTGAAGCCACAAGGGTTTATACAAATATAGGATTGAATAGGCTAAATTAGAAAATTGGAACACTCTCCAAATCATGTTAGCACACAATCTTTTAAATACATAATTGCACAAGAAAATATGTGAGGCGAATTTGTTCTTATTCCTTACTGGGTATTTCATTAAAAGATCTATTATCTAGTACTTCAGTCTCTTGATCTATCAGAAGGTGATTGGTTAGGATTGAATGGGAAAATTTCTCTAAAGCATTTTCTGTGTTTCCTGACACATCGTAAGTAGTCAGTAAATCTTAGTTATTTTATGAAGCCATTTTGTGGTGTAAATGTAGGATCGTGGTTATTGTAATGTGGTTGTAGGGTTTTGAAAAGAAATTCTTTTCCCCCTTACTGTATATTCTCTGTGATGTTGAGCAAATAAATAGCCACCATTTTTTTTTCCTAGTTGAGGATCAATCAAATATTGCCTTTTAGGATAATGACAGGTTCTTACACTAATGAGGCCTACAGTGAGAAAGGAGGTTTTATTAACATAGGTGCATTCTGCTTATCCTTCCCCAGCTCCTACAAAGAGAATTTGTAATTATATGGCCTCTGATTTAGAGTGGTTTTTGGTGACAATAAGGCATTTCTTGCAAGGTTTTAGGATATATTTTTCCTTAAGCTGTGGTTAGGAACCTGTGACCCGAACTTCCTGCTTAGAAGTCTATAGACATTTTATGAATTCAGCTTCCCAAGTTGTGGCCTTCAGGCTGGAAATAAATATTTAATTCCGTCTTTCAAATCTTTCAATGGGCCCTGCAGGCGTGGCTCAGTGGTTGAGTGTCATCCTGTGAACCAGGAGTCGCAGTTCTATTCCCGGTCAGGGCACATGCCCCCGTTTTGGGCTTGATTCTGGGTGAGCGTGCAGTTGGCAGCTGATCAATGATTCTCTCTCATCATGGATATTTCTCTCTCTCTCTCCCATTCCCTTCCTCTCTGATATTTTTAAAAATCTTTCAGTGGGGTGTATACTCTCAGAACTATGTCCTTGTTACTTATTTGTGACATTTCCTGGAGCCCACAACACTAATAGGAACATCTCAGAGAATCCATAGGGGACAGAACTCTGGGCCAGATCTTTCACGTTACGGTGTATCCCTTTCTTTCCAAAACTTCTTTTTTTCCTCTCTCTTTCATCAATCACAATTTTAAGTAAAATCAGGACTGGAATGTTTTGGAAGGGGAACCTTTCCAGCTATATATATTATATAATCAATTTCAGAAAGGAAGGGAGAGGGAGAGTAAGAGATAGAAACATCAGTGGTGAGAGAGAATCATTGATCGGCTGCCTCTTGAATGGCCCCCGACTGGTGGTCGAGCCTGAAACCCTGGCAGGTCCCCTGATCTGTAATTGAACCCAGATCTCTTGGTTTATATGTCAATGCTCAATCACTGAGCCATACCGGCCAGATTCAGTGTAGTGATAGGAAATGCATTTTTTTTTCTTTTTTAGATATCCAAAAAGCAGTAAAGCCTCTTTGGTGTAATGTTTGATAGGATGAGCACCAAATCCAAAATAGTAATGTTGTTGCAATATTTGTTTTAAATTCAGGTTACTCTGCAGTTCTTTTCAATTCTTTTATGTCTTACATTTTCCCCCAAAGATGACATGGTTTATTGCAGCTTTTCCCTACAAGGACATTTTTGTAGGTAAAAGAAAGGATCTTAGGTAATTCTGGGCACTTGAAGTGCAGCGACTGTTGTAAAGATAGGTGAACACAGTGCTACGGTGATTAGATTTGATTAGTTCGGTGTCGGAATGGGTGAAAGCAGAAGTTTGGATCCAAGTCCTGCTTAACTGGATGGACCAGTTATTTGAGTCAAAATGTTAGAATTGGTTTTCTCTGCAAGGTACAATGTGCAATTGCCTGCTAATTTGATATTCTTGGGTATTTTATTATTGCCTGATCCCCTATCTGAATGCTCAGTGGTCCACTTAAGTGACAATAATAAAAATAACCTTGTGAATTTCTGAAAGCTTAGGCTTCCATTGAAACAGAACGATTCTTTAAGAGGCCAGCACGTTTGAATGTTGTTTCAGCATATTATAACAATACCTTCTGGGGCTAAGAGAAATTCACTTTGTGATATAGATTGTAAATTATTTGCTATAAAACTGTTGGTTTCCAAAATGAGGCTGTTTGTGGCCCGTGTTGTGGTAATCTAAATGAAGTGCCCCATTGCAGTCTATTTTCTTAAGTTAAACTTACACAGGGTTTTCATGTTTATAAAGGAGCAATTTCGTTCCCTCCTTGGCCCCATCACTGATTATTTTTGTGTAACTTCTGCAAGGCAGATAGGTAGCCATGCACACAGCTTTGTTCCTGAACATTTCTAGATGGAAGGAATGAATTGACATTGGCCTTTGGAATTAAGAACCCAAATTGTCTTTTATGTAAGAGTAATTTGTCTTATATCCCCTCCCAGGACTAGGTTAATTACACTCCTTTCTATCTCCATGAGCATAATTAGTTCCAAATTTTTTGCAGGTAGGAAGAAGGTAGTGCCAAGTTCCCTTAGTCCTAATTAATGGCTGAGGGCCAGTGTTTTGTTTTTAATCGGTGGAAGTAAGCTCAGGTCAGTGATACTGATAGAATGTGTTTGCAGTCACATGATTCAGATTACTGGATGTGAAAATCCCTCAGGCACTAGCAGCCATTTCCCCCGGTGCTTAGAGACTGTCCAAAGTTAGCTCAAACAGTAGCACAGTCTGTTTGGAATTCATCTTGAATCCAAAGAAGTGAAGTGTTTTGTTTGTTTGTGTGTGTGTGTGTGTGTGTGTGTGTGTTTTCTTGAGGAGTAGAGGGAATAAAATACTAGTTTGATGTGAGAGCATAGGTTTATGAAAGCACACCAACCAGAAACATTCAAACCAAAAGAATCCAAAGCATGATGGGAGAAATTGACATCTCTTGCCATAGAGTAGACTGCCACCTGGCTTCCACTCACATAACAACATAGCGGAAATGGGTGTAAATACAGGGCATGCAAGAGAAGTCTCAGTTCAGTGAGGAATTGTGTCTGTGTTCTTAACCCTTTTGACTTGCAAATATATTGGCACCTAATTACAATAATAATAATAATAATAATAGTTCACTGATCATATGCATTGTTCTTGTTGCTTGCATTCACTTATTCATTCATTCACCTAATATTTATTCATTGCGCTTTAAATGCAGGTATTCTGGTAGGTGTGGGCATACGTAAGTGAACAAAGCAGACCGAAACCCCTAATCCTGTAATCTTATGAAGCAGTTTTCAGATAGTGCTATAGCAATCTTAGGTAGACATACGAGAATAGCCCTATGACTACCGTTGATTCTTTTACATGTAGAGATTAATGCTCTCACAAACAGTATGTGTTATATGTGACATTGAGTTGTATGTATTGAAATAGTGATCCAGTCTTACATGGTAACAGGGACTGTTACTGCCCATAATTTTTTTTTTTAAAGGTGGGGGGGGACCAGGATACCCAAGGTTTGCTCAAGGTCACACAGTGAAGGTCTCTTGCACTTACTGACACAGCTGGGATTCAAATGCAGGTGGTCTAATTCCAGAACCCAGTTTCTTACATGTAGTATTACATTGCTTCTCAAATTTGATTCCTAGTGGAATTAGTTTTTAAGCCAATTTAGAGGATTTTAAGGAATGGAAGGGTCTGATTATGAAGCAGTTTTGAGATAATACCCTTACTGGTCTCCAGCATATTCATAGAAAAGTATCCTTTGGAGTAGTTTTGATTTTATTATTATGGTCCTTCAAGCTTTTTAAGGTGCTATTCATTGAAAATGGTGATCCAGTTCCACTAGCTAGCTATTGGAAATTGGCTTATTCATTATCTCATTTGATTTTCTTTGTTGGCCAAATTGGTAGCTCATTTCTGATTTGTATGGAAAGAATGGTAGGATTAATTGACTTTCTCCCACTAATTAAAACAGTTGCCTGAATATTGTGCCTGAGAACTCCAGAAGTGAAAGCTCCAGGGGTTGGTGTAGGGATGGTTTTTCTGAGTCTTTTCTGCTATTGTTCTCTTTATACTTTCAGCCTAGACACAGGGCCTGGTGCTTTGCGATACTGATCATTTCATTTGAGCTTGTAAACATTTTCACTTTGGAATGGCATGAATAGAAACTTAAATTCTTGGGAAATCATAACCAAAAGGCAGTGTTTTGTTTTCTGTCTTTGGTGCCTTGTGCTTTAACATATGCACCTACATCCAAGAAAGTTATAAGAGAACTTCAACATTTTCAAACATTTATGGAAACTGCATTTCTTCATTATGGCTAAAAGCCTGAATTTTAGACATTAAACATTTCCTAAAAAGCAGCTTTGTCAAGAGACAATTGAGTTATTTTCATGGAAATCAAATATGTATTATATAACCAATGCCTTAAGTAAACAAAATACAGTTACTATTGATTCTGTATCAATATATATTTTTAATTAACTAAAGGGTCCAGGGGAGGAAAGCTTATTTCCTTAAATGTCTTGATAAAGCAAATGACTGAAGTGTTTTTTTTTTTTTCTCTCATTATGCTACCCTGAAGTAGTATAACTTTCCGGCAATAACTTTAAAATAAGTATTCTATAAAGGTGATGTGCAGGATTTCACTTGTTAAAGAAGTTGTTGCATATGGAAGACATTTTAGACTAGTTTGTGTATATTACAGATGAGACTCTCTTAGGTATGGACAAAACGGTACATTATCTTAGCTTTCCATGTAGGCTGTCTCTGAGGCTCTTAGAGGTTAATAGACTAAGATATTGGAATATTTAAGAAACGGTAGATGACAGAATTTTTCATGAGATCACAGTACCTGCTTCAAATTTTCTCTTATACCCATTGTGTAAATACCTTCTATTATGAAAGCCCATTTAGATAGAATGAAAAACATTTGGAGAACTCACAGAATTTTATATCATTTTGTATTTTTATGACTCAAGAGTGGTTCAGAGTTTATTCTCAATGGACATTTTCGGGAAACCCGCTAAAGGAATAGGAAAGTTTTGCTGTCTGCATTAGGATGTGTCTTCCCAGTGCCAGACCTGAGAACATTGCAGCCCCTGGCCCCTCTCCCTTTCTCGATCCCTTTTTTGCTCTCACTCTCACCACTGCCAATGCCTTAAGCTCTTTGGATCCTAGAAGACATAATCCACAAATCTCTAGTGTGCTGGCCTTAAATCACACTTGGCTTTCAAGAACACTCTGCCAGTTGCCAATAAAACATACACTTTGTCTTAGACAGTGAAAACAAGTAAAAATAAAATGCATGACCCCATGGACAGATAGTAGTGTAATGAAGGCTTGGGAGTTATGGGTGTAGGGTGAAGGGATCAATGGGAAAACACACACACACACACACACACACACACACACACACACCACAAAGGGGACATCTGTAATACTTTGAGCAATAAAGATAAATTAAAAATAAATAATAAATAATAAAAGGCATGAATATTAAGTTTCGTTCGGTGAGGGTGAGTAATAATGCAGTACTGTTACGTACCCCAGAGTTACCGTGAAGCCCTCCCTGTCCCCATGCTCTGGGCTGCCCCATAACATGTGACACATTGTTGTTTTACAGAAGGCCGAAGAGAATGCAGAGGGAGGAGAGTCCGCCCTGGGACCAGATGGAGAGGTAAGGGACTTTACATCCATTTCTATTGTGTTCTACTCAGTGTCCCTGCCATGCCTTACCATATATATCATTACCTGTGTATACTAATTTTATTTTTACTCAGCTAATCATCTTTAAGTAAAGAAGAGTAGTCTATTAGCATAGTATAAAAGGGATATACTGAAAAGGAATCTACTTCCTTCTCAGACTACCCATCAACTGATGTTAAGTTTCTTGTGTACCCTTTGAGAATTCCCTGTGCACATATAAGCATATGTTTTGGAATACACAGAATGTGGAAAATCTTATGTGATTCTATAATTGCATTTGCCCATTAAATGATACAGAAGCATAAACTGTGATCCAGTTTCCTTAGTTTATTACTAATTTGAAATTATAAAACTCCATAAACCAAACAATTTACCTACTTTGGTTAACTTATTTTTTAAAAAGTATATATTTTATTGACTTCAGAGAGGGATAGAGAGATAGAAGCATCAATGATGGAAGCTAATCGTTGATCGGCTGCCTCCTGCAGGCCCCACACTGGGATCGAGCCTGCAACCCCAGGCATGTGCCCTGACCAGAAATCAAATCTTGACCTCCTGGTTCATAGATCGATGCTCAACCACTGAGCCACGTCGGCTGGGCTAGTTAACTAATTTTTTTTTTTTTACATCTTCAGGAGGCTTACAATGTAGCTTTTATTTGTCAGGTCATCAGCATATTTCTAATTTTTTTCTAGTATTTCCAATAGTCTCCTGAGTCATGAGAATACAGTTATTCGTTTATTGGATTTTTTTTTTTCCCTCTGAAAACTCCCCAAGTTCCCTGCCAGTGATTCACACGAGGAGGCATACTCCCAGAGCAAGATGCGGAAGGAGCTTGCTTCAAGCTGCCTCCTCCTCCTCTCACAGATTCAGATAAACCTGCTCGGAGGTTTGGGGTGGGTGGAGGGTTGCCTCTTCCTGTTCTAGAATCTAGAATCCCTGCCTGTGAGATGTATTCTGAATGTGAACAGCCTGGATGTAGAAGAAAGGTTGAACCCACCCGTCTGTGCAGAAACCCCTTGAACAGTAAATGTTGCTGAACCAGGTAATCCATCACTAGGAAAGAAAAGACGGGATACATGTCTGATGTGTGAGAAACTCTCAGTGGGCTGTTAAAGGGGAAGAATACTATATATTAGAGCACTTAGAAACACTCTATTTGTAAAAGCTCAGCCTGACCTAAGCAAGCCTCACATCCGTCTGTGATTAACAAGCTCTGGGGAGAGATTTAACATGTTACAGTGAGAGCACTTTATCTCTTACTACCTCTTGGGAAAATTACCTACTGATCTAGGGCCTGTGACATACACCTACTTTCCTTCTTCTTCTGTAAATCTCAGCACGTGCGTGCTCGGTCCGCCGCAGTTGGCGAAGTGGACATCTTGCTCGGGTTGTTTTGAAATAAATTTCCTGTGACACTTAAGGTGCCACTCATTCAGTGCTTCTGCCAAGGTTGTCATTCCGGCCTCGGGAGCGGGGAACCCCAGCTTTCTTTGAGGCATGACATCGGTAGCAGTGGGATAAGTGGTGGTGTAATAGTCCAAGATCACGGGAGTACGATTTTTCCACGGGAGATGGTAGTAAATGGTAGATTTCCTTCTTGATCATGTGAGCATGCCGGTGACCTTTTACATTAATGAGGAAG
Source organism: Lasiurus borealis (assembly GCA_004026805.1). NCBI lineage: Eukaryota > Metazoa > Chordata > Mammalia > Chiroptera > Vespertilionidae > Lasiurus > Lasiurus borealis. The sequence goes on along the minus strand of PVJN01025598.1, from coordinate 9,190 downwards.
AAGTGTCCTCTTGGCATATATAAAGTAATGGTGCTCACAACCAGGGCCTTCGACCGGTAAAGGAAGAAAAACAGCGATTGCCTAAGGCGAGCCTCTTCTTTCCGCAAAGGTTATGTTTGTGGGTAATTGCTGATGTATTGTTTCTTAGTCTGACAGCACTTTGAGGGAAAAGAGGGGAGGTTCGTTTTCTATTAGATTTCGACCGTAACCTAGAGTATACTATTTTTTTTTCTGTCATTTTTATTTAACTCCAAATAAGAATAATTCATAAGAACGTGTTTGGAAGTCATGAATAGTCTAAACCTTGGATTTTTGTAACTTTTACGGAGATGGGTAACTTGAAAGACTCACAGGTCAAGCGTGTCCAGACAGCCAGCTTGCCTGGGGCCTGTCCTGGAAGCACAGTCCCCTCCCACCCGTAACAGCCCCTTGGGGAGGATGACTCCATCCGCTGGCCTCCTGCGGCCGTGTATTCTCTGAAGTAGGTTAAACACAGCCTCTGCAATAACACGTATTCGTGTAATTTTTGGAGCCAGCCGTTTTTCATTGAGAGTCTGATAATGAACTTCCTCTCAGACTTGGTCTGTTCTGCAGATTTCAGATGAGCGGAGCTTCTGGCTTGATCACACACCCAGGTACCAATGGTTGGTCTGGTTACCCGGTGGTTTGGTTTTGGATCAAGGACACTGGTTCTGCTAAGCCAAACAGGCCAGTAATGAGATGATACAAGTTACATACTTTTTTCTTTTCCCATTCTCTCTGAAACCATAGGTTTGCCATAGCCGTTATCTGAGGGGAGGGGTGTTATTCTTTGGGGGTTGAGGTTCTCTGTTACAAATGACAAAAATCAGCTCTGCCTGATTTGAGTAACAAGGGAATGTGTTAAGAGGATACTGGGTAATTCATCAGCTCTCCAGGAAGCCTGGAGAGCCGGGCTGGAAGCTACACCTGGTATTGTACATACAGTGGTCAGTGGGGATGTGGCCGACAATGGAGTAGGCAGGAGCTTGGCTCAGCCAGAACCATCGTCCTGGTTCTGCCGCCGCTGAGGTCTGCCGTCCTGCCAGTGTGCCTGTTGACCCCTGCTACCTTGAATTCCTAGCTCCCAATTCAGAGCCCTGGTGAGTGCATCCGTGTGGGGGAGCTGAGATCTTGTGCTGGTGACATTCCCAATCACAAAACAGGGTTTCAGATGCTGGCAGCCAGCAGGCTGAGAGATGCCCCACGCAGAACTAGGAGAACACCACGTGGTGACGTGTTTTTGTTTTTGTTTCTCTCCTTTCTAGCCAATAGACGAGAGCAGTCAGATGAGTGACCTTCCTGTCAAAGTAACTCACACAGAAACTGGCAAGGTCCTGTTTGGACCAGAAGCTCCCAAAGCAAGTCAGCTGGACGCCTGGTTGGAAATGAATCCTGGGTGAGCGTTAAAGCGGAATTATTGGTGCTCTTTGGCTTTTTCAATTTTGGGGGGGTCTTTGCAAAACCTTGGACCTAAAACAACACAGTCTTTGCTGAAGTGGTTCAAGTTGGTACCTGGTTTTGTCCACGTGCACACTGAACATGCTAGTTAAGTCATGCATGCATATTTTGACTTATAATTCACCGAACTAAGCCCTCTCTCCTTTCCCTGTAGTTACGAAGTTGCCCCCAGGTCCGACAGCGAAGAGAGTGATTCTGATTATGAGGAGGAGGTACGTATGTGCATCGATGAGTTCATTGGTTTGAAAGTTTATGAGGGAAGCACTCATGTCCTTCTCTATTTCTGCTTTGGGTGATGACTGGGGCTGAGGGCTTGCCAAAGCTGTGATGGGGCACACCTCGCCATGCAGTGACCTCTTGGGGGCTCCTGACCAATGGGAAGACTTGGTGAATTCTAAATGCATGTGGAACCATGAAAGAGAAGCCATCATTAAATCAGAAGGGGCAGAACCGTCTTTTGGGGCTAACTGAAGATGGATCACTTTGGGAAAGTCACTCCCATGCCTCCAAGTGGCTCACTCTGAAGGTTCGAAGCCTAAAAATTTCTGAAGTCCTTTGGGCCTTAGCATGTATTTGAAATGGAAAGGCCGGGAACTTAGTCGAAAAGGGCAACTTGGGCGTGGTTTAATGACTGTATTGATCCCCTGGGTTTCCCTTTAAATGTGATTCTTGTTGGAAGTCCTTGGATATACTTGTTACCAAAAAGAGAAGCACATTTTTCAGTCTCTTGGAAGGAATACTCAGTATATCCAGAACCTAAAATAGTAATCTTATATGCTTCTCATAGGAATATAAAATAAGAAAGGAATTTTTCAATCGATTACGAAATGCTTAATAATTACAAATAGATTTTTAAAATATTTCTATCTCCTTCATCTCTGTTGTTAATGGTGGTCCCTGAATGTGATTTTTGCCTGTGTCAAAGAATCCTGGTTTGGAGTGGCCACGGCACAGATGCCACAGACTGAGCAAAGCTGCCTTCCCGAATAGCTCAGGAGGGTTTTAAGACAATCGGTATTTCCTTCCATTGTGTGGACCTACGTTTTCTAAATGAATCTACTGTGGACACTTTGCAAAGAGGAAAAATAAAAGTTACATTTTTACAAAAGCATGCTATTAAAAAGCAAGTGTTTTTAGAGCCATGCTTTTTTTTTTTTTTCTTTTTCTTTTTTTCTTTTTGTAGGCTATTCTTTCTCTGGTATATTTGAAGCTTATAAAATAAGTTTAAAAAATGTTTCTTGGTGACTTGGATACATGGGCCCATAAATGATCCGTTGGAAGAGCCTTCTCATTCAGAGAGCCAGGGAGGGACAGAGTCGAGATAAAGTGGACCCTTCAACCCACACACGCCAGCCGAGACTGGCAGCTGCAGGCAGCCCGGTAGCCAGGAATAGAGTGAACTCGCCATCTGGGGCCTGCCACTCACTCGTGGCAAGTCCTGTCCCCTCCCAGCACGTCACTTCTCGCCTGGAAACCGAAGAGTGGTGCTGATTCCTGCTTACTCCCTGCTCCCCATCATTCGTCATCATAGGTCTGATTTCCAGAGCTAATATTGTGTCACTTTGTATTTTTTCACCCAAGAATTATGGAAAAGCATCGTTCTCTTTAAATCCACTTTTAAAGGAAATCCTACTGGGTTATCTGGAAAGAGTTAGTCTCCCACACCCGTGGTGAGTGGTGGGCTCAGTGAATATTTAGTGACGCTTTCACACAGCGCAGCGGAACACAGCGCACAGTGGCGAGGTGGGGAGATGACGAATCCTTTGGTGCGTTATGGACAGTCTTCATCAAAATACTCACAAATGCACGGTGTGAAGTACCACAGAAAGCCACGTGATTACAAGCCCCAACCCGTACCGCAGATACCCGGGCCACCAAAACCCGCTGGCCTGTCTGAGAGGACAGTCTTACGGGCAGGACAGGGTGAACATGTCTAGAGCCTGGCCGCAGAGAGACGGTGTAGAATGTGACTACCTTAGTGAGAGACGTGGTTACAGGACTCGTAGATAACCAAGCAGCGGTACCTGTCCCCCACTCTGGCATGATTTTTGCAGTTTTGTTCTTAGGAGCAGAGGTGTGAGGGGCTCCTCTGAGGCTCACCTTCGTTCTCTCGCTGAATGATCTAAACAGCAGTGGAGTGGGGTGTGCGGCCCGGTACAGGGAGGAGTTCCATCTACTGCCTCCCTTCCATTTTATTGACTTCCTTGGTGAGGCTGAACACTCTTTAGTCTCTTTTTGGAAAAGGCCAACCACAGAGACTCACTTGTCAGGATGGAATCTGTTTCTTCCTAGGATGAGGAGGAAGAGTCCAGTCGGCAGGAAACGGAAGAGAAAATACTTCTGGATCCAAACAGTGAAGAAGTCTCTGAGAAGGACGCTAAGCAGATCATTGAGTGAGTCTCTCTCACGAGTGTCCTTCCTTGGCAGATGCATGTCGTGACCTAAGTTAGGCTTTAGGGATTTTCTTTTGGAAAATGTGGAGGTAGGAGGCTGGCTTTGTGCTCACGTTCCACTTGAATCACTGGCTGTCAGAAGTCAGCACTGGGCCCAGCCCCAGGGCCCCAGGGCTCCCGGCTGCTCCTCTCCTCCCTCTGACCTCTTCTCCCTCCCAAATCCCGGCCCTCAGCTCCGGCTCACTCCTGGGTGCTCTGCACCTGTCACCTGCACTCTGCCCCCGACTGAACTGATCACACTGCCCCTCCAGCTGGCTGCTTCACCGCCCTCTCTTCCTCCCTCCGTGGCAGCAGCACTCACCCAGAAACCCAAGTGAGAGACAACATTCCCTCTGTCCTTGTTGCCAAGCCGGTCAACCACCAGATCCCGCCAGGAACACGCCTCTCCTCGGAACCCTGTCCTCTTCCCCGCTCTGCGTGCCCAGCTCCCTTCCGCACCCTGGAGGTCCCCCACATCCCTTGTCCACACAATTCTTTGTGTGGCTCTAATGTTAAAAGGAAATTGTAATGAAACAGTCAGCAAAATAGAACATTATAAAGTGGTGACATTTCAAAGGGAAAAAATGAACATTTTAATCTTTCCTCCTTTTATTGCAGAGCTGTAGGCTCCACTTTATTTTTTCTCATTTTTTTTCCCGTTTTTTTTCTGTATTGATTAAGATATCTCTTACCCCCCATTATTCCCCCCACCCTCCCACTTATGCTCTCATCCCCCTGGTGTCTGTGTCCATTGGTTAGGCTTATATGCATGCATACAAGTCCTTTGGTTGATCTCTCCTCCTTACCCCCCGCCCTCCCCTGCCTTCCCTCTGAGGTTTGACAGTCTGATGGCTGCTTCTCTGAGGAACCTCTGTTTTATCAGTCTGCCCCCTCATTGCCTGAAGAATAAAATTCAAGCTCCCTAACCTGGCATAGAAAATGGAAGACGACCTTCCTCTTTGCTGTCTCTTATGTTTACTTTGGCCTTCTCTCACCTGACCTCCAAGCCAGGAACTGTGTTCTGGGCATAGGATTTACACTGAGTGATCAGATTATTATGATCTCTGAACACATAATACTCTGGCCACTCAGTGTGTGTGTGTGCATGTGTGTGTGTGTGTACACATATTAGAGGCCGGGTGCATGAATTCCTGCATCGGTGGGATCTGCCAGCCTGGCCAGGGAAAGGAGACATGGGCAATTGGCCGGCCTGCCTGCTGGTCGAACTCCTGGTAGAAAGAACAATTTGCATATTAGCCTTTTATTATATAGGATTATATATGATATACACTGAGTGGCCAGAATATTGTGTGTTCAGAGATCATAATAATCTGGTCACTCAGTGTATCTTTACGTCCCAAGAGCCTAAGACAGCTTTACAGGCAAAGCGTTCATCTGCAGGTGCAGTTCATGTGTGTATTGTTCATTGAGGGTCATGCCGGCCTGCATTCAGATCCTGACTCCACGAATTTTATGTGACAGGCAAATTCACTCACCTCTCTGAGCCTGAAGTTCTCCACATGCATAAGACGGGGATGAAACGAAGAAGCCTGCCTCACTTTGTTTTTGTGGGAATTACAAATCATGTATTTTAATTGCCAGGCACTTAAGTAGTAGGTGATAAATAAACCATACTTACTGCAGCTATTTCAGGCTTTCCGTTCATCTTTGTGAATGGATGGAAATAAAAACACATGCACCCAGATGTCTGTGCGTGACCCTCCACTTTCTCTGTCCCAGGACAGCCAAGCAAGACGTGGATGATGAGTACAGCATGCAGTGCAGTGCCAGAGGCTCTCAGTCCTACTACACAGTGGCCCATGCCATCTCCGAGAGGGTGGAGAAGCAGTCTGCCCTGCTCATCAACGGGACCCTGAAGCACTACCAGGTAACTGCTGGGGTTCGTGTCTCCTTGGCAGGTCACCAGCTTCTTCTCGTTTGCACTGGAGCGTGTTTCGTGCACGTGTCTATGGCTTCAGCGGGTCGATGAGGAGAAGGCATTCTAGGCCTCCCTCCCCCGCTGATGGCCCTGACAATCTCTCCATTCTGCCTGTAATCCTGCTTGGAGAGCTCTTCCCTCTTACCATCTCTGCCAGGGCATAGCTGCTTTCTCTTCTGGGGTTTTGGGATGAATTGGCTTGCCATCTGGAACCGTTTCATCATGGATCGCCCAGAATGGAAAACCCAGCCACATTTGAGGCGTGTCGGGAACATGTACCTAACTGGGGAGCAAATGAAATGTTTCTTCAGAAATGGCACTGGTGGCCGTGGTCCAGGGCTGTGGGTCCAGCCGCCCAGCAGTCGCTGTCCACTCCACTTCCACTCACATCTTTTTAAGTCTCAGTAAAGTGGTGAACATCCGTGCTTTGGTGAAAACTGGGCTGTAAATGTAACACATTTCATGTGACCTGTGTGGAATGAGGTCAGCCGCTTGTCCTCTCTCCTCCCACTTCATAGTGTTTTCCCAGAGTGTGTGTTCCTTGGGACATTCGTCCCCTGAGAGGAACCTCAAAAAGAAAAAAGGAAAATTGGTCCCGGGGTCAGATAAATATGAGCGATACCACCAGCTGTCACGAGGATTACCATACAATTTACTGTTTCTAACTAATGGGAGTGATGATAGGGGTCCTCATTATTGATAATAGGCATAACCCAGGCCCGTCCTGAGCCATCCAGCCACCTGGGCACCCCGACAGGACCCCTCCTGGCAATCCAGGCTGCCTGTCAGCACCTCCATGACTCTACAGATAGCAATGTGTAATCCATAACTGCCCGTCGGTGTTAGGCAAGAAGGTAACTAACTCTGTAGTTCACAGGTGTCTCTGACTCCCCAGCCTTATTTTCACATAGCACCTATTAGGAACAGCATGCTTTCGGCCAACAGTTCTCCAGCTGTTTGGACTCGAGGTCCTCCTCACACTTAAAAGGCGGCCCTGCATCTGCTGCCGTGGCCTGGGCTAACGCTACAGTGACTGACGGCCTCAGTGCTGCCGGGGTCCCTGCTCCAGGGCCCGCAGTTCCCACCCACTCTTGCTTTTGTGTCACCACATAGAAGGCAAACAGTGCCCCGAAGTTTCTGTGACACAGCTGGGCCTGTGGCTCCTGGGAAGGCCGGGGGCACCGGGAGCCCCGCCCGGGAGCACACGCTGACAGGCACGGCTCCATCCGTAGTGAGGTCAGGCTTTCCCCGTGAAAGTAGGTTCCAAGTGCGTATCAGCTTCCTGGGTCGGCCCGACGTAGATATTAGTTCATAGCATGTTCTGATAAACTTTTACATGTCTGTGTCTGGGAGATGTGTTCTCTGGATTATTCTTAAGTAACTTAACGGCCCGTTGATTTCTGCTGCCACCTGGTACCTTTCTCAGCACTCGTCCATCACGGTCCTCGCAAACCCACTTCCCTGCTTCCGTCCGGAGCCCTGTGCCCTTCTGCTGGTCGGCTGGAGGTCCCAGGACGCCTTGCCACACCCCCGGGGTTCTTGTCTGTTGGGAGTTACTTCTGCCTGATGCTCCTTTCCCTTTCTCCCAGACCAGTTCATGTTGTAGCTCCTAGCCTTCCAGGTCCACTCTGTCCCCAGTGAGCTTTCTCTCTCCTTGCTCCCGGACACGTCTTCGCATCATTCATAGTTACGTAACCCTCACATCGCTGCGGCCTTCCCGCTGCTTCCTGGAAAGCTGTGGCTCAATCCCCAGCCCCTCCAGCTTCACGGTCCAGAAAAGTACAGTTCATTCCCCACAACTTTAGTGAATTTCTAGTCCCTTCTGCTGCCAGTTTCTGCTTCTGTTTTATCTGCGATGAACACAGATGCAAAATTCAGCCCCTCTGCCAATTTTCATTTTAAAAAAGAACCCACCACCTCCCAGTGTCCAGATGTCCCCGGCCTTTCTTTCTCTGTCTTTCCTGGGAGTCTGGAGGCCGTGGCGTCCCGTTACAGGCACGCAGGTCCTCCAAACCACCGTCCGTGGTTCCCAGTCCTTTCCTCACGTCGCCTCCCTCCCTCTTTGCCCATTGCTCAAAGGCTTTTTCCATTTCCCTTCTGTTTCTTGGTGTTGCTGTTCTTTGAAACCCTTGGGGATGGCGTGGAGTCTTGCATGGCACAGAGACCCCGGGTGGCCTCTGAAATAGTTCAGGCCCTCGCGGTGCTCTCCTGGGGACACAGCCTGGCCCACACAGTCCTGGATGTGTGGCATCGGCACCTCAGCCGTTTCTCGGTGCGTGCGTATAGGCGGGTGGCTTATTGTCTCCCCTTGGAAAGCTTCTGAAAGGAGGTATACATCTGACACATCTCGGGGTCCATCTGCCATACTCCTTGCACAGGATAGTAGTTTAATATATTTTAAAATAAATTTTTTCTTTCTTACATAAAACATATTAAAATTAACATTTTCCTAAGTATGACTCAATGAGAAAGCTAAATTGCTTTTAGCTAATATAAATACAGATATCAATATATATAGATACTGATGTCTATATCTATCTATCTATCTATCTATCTATCTATCTATCTATCATTGGTCCTACCTTTTAAATCCAGCCTGGCCCATGTGACTCAGTGGTTGAGTATTAGCCTATGAACCAGGAGGTCACAGTTCTATTCCCAGTCAGGGTACATGCCAGGGTAGCAGGCTCAATCCCCAGTGTGGGGCCTGCAGGAGGCAGCCAATCAATAATCCTCTTGGATCATTGATGTTGCTCTCTCTCTCTCCCTCTCTCTTCCTCTCTGAAAAGCAATAAAAATTATATCAGCCCTAACTGATTTGGCTCAATGGATAGAGCATCGTCCTGCGGACTAGGGAGGGGGGACGGGGGCCCCAGATTCAATTCTGATCAAAAGGCATGTACCTTGGTTGCGGGCACATCCACAGTGGGGGGTGTGCAGGAGGCAACTGATCGATGTTTCTAACCCTCTATCCCTCTCCCTTCCTCTCTGTAAAAAAATTAATAATATATATATTTTTTAATTATATTAAAAAAAAATAAATCCAGCATCGGTAGTATGAGGGGGAAAGAGAATTGGCATTGGGAGAGGCAGGTATCACAATGTTGTATTCCCACCAACCTTTCTTGTACTTGATGGGCTGCAAAGCTACATCTCAGTGCAGAGCTTTTGTGCTTTACAAACATGTGGAGTGTGTCCGTAGGCGGTCAGCTTTCGTAGGCTGCCCTGGGGGAGTGCCCCATAGTAGTTTCCATCTGCTGCCCTGCCCCCGAGGTGTGCCCCCACAAGGAAACGCTCCCCAAGTCCCAGCAGCCAACCCCCCCCCCCCCCCCCCCCCCCC
>PVJN01025597.1:0-29875 GCA_004026805.1 Lasiurus borealis | reverse complement strand
AAAAGGGGGGGGGGGGGGACTAATACAAATGTCAAAAGTTAACCACAAAAGTGTTTGTTTGGGTTTGTTTCTATGTTAAATTTAAGGGAAATTTTATACTTGGAACAATCTTTCATGACATGGAAAAGGCATTCCATTTGTTCTAAACTGTTTTGACAATCTTAGCATTTAGACTTAGAAGGTGTCTATGTAAAGGCAATCCAACTTGAGAAAACCCAAACTGTCCTAAGTCTTTTCCTACAGGATCTATAGAAAAGCAATTTTTAGGCAAACAGCGGAACATGTTAAAAAATTGTCTTAATATAAGTGTAATCAATCATATTCAATTTCATACACTTATATATCTAACAAATGACTTCTATGTGCATTTATAACATGCAATGCATTATGCTAGGGGCTACTAATATGCATGTACATAAAACAACTATGGCCCCCTACCCATGAGATTACAGCTCTTCCATGGCTCCTACTCCCACAAATAAAAAGTAACTGAAGAAAGAAACATCATCAGAGATCCAGAAGCATGGAACAGACTGATGAATCTCAGAGGAAAGGCAGGGGTGGGGGGAAGGAGACAGATTAATCAAAGAACTTATATGCTTATATGCATAACCCTTGGATACAATAGTGTGGTAAATGCCTGGCAAGGAGGAGGGGGTGGAACAGGAGTAGAATGGAGGGGGTCAATAGGGAAAATTTCAACAATAAAGATAATTTTTAAAAAAAGAAAGAGATCATCAGAATGAAAAAATACTTTGAGTATAGTAATATTATAACACTTTTATAGCATTTAACATATCCGGGCATTATGCTTCTCCGCACATATATTTAAAAGAATACATTACATATGTTGAATGTAACATTTACTCTTTATGATAATTCCATGTGTTATTACTAACCCCATTTTATGAAGTGGGAAGTTGGAGTACAAGTCATTGAATAACTTGCCCATTCTAACTAGGTCATTCACCTAGTTAGTGACAGAAACAGGATGTAGACTCAGGCTCACTGAGGAAATAATAATATCAATCTCACAGGGTGGATATGAAGACTAAATAATTTGATATTTATAAAGCATTAAAAGGTACAATAAAAGACTATAATCACTATCATAATTACTGAATTGTTAACATTGATAAAGTACTACAATCATAATACTTTCAGGTAGCTATCAAATGATTTTAATGTTTGCTTTTTGTTCTTTATTGTAGGGTAAATTTTGTAATAACATTTAATTCTATATATACATAATCTATTCAATTTTGGCCTGTTGGAAAATTCTCCAGGGAAGAAATTTTTCCATTTTACCAACTGGAATTAATCCATTTCTGTCTCTTTTTTATGATTTCCAAAATTCACATTTTTAAAGTCCTATAACACTTTACATAAAAAAACAAAGTTATATGAACATTTTCCATATATTTGCAGATTTCATTTCGATTAAGTGCATTGAGAATATGTTTAACTCACGTTTATATGCTTAATTTTACTCACTTAGATAGACATTCAAACTGATCCTTGTTTATCCAGAGGCTTACATTTCCAAAGAGTAATACAAAAGCTTTGGTGTCACTACGGTGTAAGCTTCAGATGGCCAGAAACCTCAACTGTCAGGATCACGTTTTACTTCTAACACAAGACTTGGCACATTTTAGGTGGCAAACATATGTGATTGAAATGGATGAATAAATATTCCTTTATAATCTCTGAATAGCAATTTCACCTTGCAGTTGGCTTGGCCAATGCATATAAGTGTTCACATACATATAAGTATTCCCAATTTTTCCTACCTTTATTAATTGCCGTATTTTAAAGCACCAAGTTGTTTTTCTTTCTAGGAAAATAATTATCATGATGGAGTAATATTTGGAAAATAAATATTTATTTGGGGGTTTAAGTCAAAGAGTTAATAATCTTTTGCTGTTTCAAAAGTCATCATTTTAGTCTTTTTGTTTTTTTAGAGTGGAAGAGACATGGTGAGGGAAGAGAGAGAGAGAGAGTGAGAGAGAGAGAGAGAGAGAGAGAGAGAGAGAGAGAGAGAGAGAGAGAGACACTGATTGGTTGCCTTCCGCATGTGCCCCTGGAGGTGCAGGGATGGAGCCTGCAACTGAGGTATGTGCCCTTGACTGAAATCGAACCCCAGACCGTTCAGTTCAATGGCCAATGCTCCAACCGCTGAGCTAAAGTGGCTAGGGCTAGTCTTTTCTTTAGAAAAGAAAGCTCATGAGTAGGCTTATTTTTTTTTTTTTTAAATAATTTAAGTTTACAGCACAGTTGTAAAAATAGCTCAAAGTTACCATATAACCCTCACAGTTGTTTCCTAAAATTAACATCTTATATGACCATGGTATGTTTATCAAAACTAAGACATTAACATTGTTGCAAAACCACTGAGCTACAGCCTTTATTCAACTTTCAAATGTCCTCTTTTGTGCTAAAATCCAAGTCAGAGTATTAGGGAGCAGCTTCCAATCTGCAAAAGTTCCTCAGCCTGTGAAAGATTCTCAGTCTTTCCTTGTTTTTTGACCTCAGCATTTATGAAGAGACATTCCAGGTAAATCCAGGTCAGTTATTTTCTAGAATTTCCCTCAATGTGGGTTTTTCTGATGTCTTCTCATGATTAGACAGGGCTCATAAATTTGGAAGGGGTGCGGAGGATACAACAGAGGTAAGCGCCCTTCTCGTTGCATCACCTTGCAGGGTACACAATATCAGCCTGCCTCAGGACTGGGGATGTTAGTTAACCTTGAGCACTCAGTTAAGATAAGGTGGTATCTGCCAAATTTCCTTACCATAAAGTTAGTCTCCTTTCCATACACTATTGGTTAAAAGAGTCCCTAAACTCAGCCCCTCCTCCAAGAAAAATAAATAAATAAATAGGCTCCACCTCCCAGAGGGAGAGTTTCAAAGAATGTGTGGAAATATGTTAAAGTCACCAAAGTAACTAACAAATATTTTACTAGATTATTCTGAGGCTATGCGAGTATCATTAAAGTTTCACCCACCAATTTTAGCTCAAAGCCAGACCAACTATAACACTATGAGTTCTTTTTGGCCTACAAATTTTCCCCCATCAAACCTTACGGTCTAATGTAACCCAGATTGCTAGTAAGTTAACTTACAGGCCAGTGCCCACCAGTAAGCAGAATGTGGAACCTCTTTGTATTCATCCCAAGATATCCTGCTTAAACCAAAAGCATTGAGTGACCTAAAATGTACATAAGGCTACAGAGTCATCAAAGCCCCATCAAACAATGGGTATCCTCTAAATCAGCGGTTCTCAACCTTCCTAATGCCGCGACCCTTTAAGACAGCTCCTCATGTGGTGGTGACCCACAACCATAAAATTATTTCCGTTGCTACTTCATCACTGTCATTTTGCTACTGTTATGAACTGTAATGTAAATATCTGATATGCAGGATGTATTTTCATTGTTACAAATTGAACATAATTAAAGCATAGGGATTAATCACAAAAACAATATGTAATTATATATTGTGAAATATTTATTTCTAATTACAAGTAAATGAAATTTTGTCTTGAATCGTGGTGTAGCATGGACAACAGTCTTCCTATAACAACAGTAAACTACATTGCTATATTTTGCTACACCGAGGAGCAGTGTGTTGGTTCCTAAGACCATGGGAAATAGGTGTTTTCTGATGGTCTTAGGCGACCCCTGTGAAAGGGTCGTTCGACCCCCAAAAGGGTCTTGACCCACAGGTTGAGAACCGCTGCTCTAAATCCTCTTGGGCAACTCTACCAACCAGGAATTACCCTTCTTCCCTGTTCCCTTACATCCTGCCCAGCCTCATTAGTTGTTTTTTGTTTTGTTTTGTTTTGTTTGTTGCTTCTAGATCTTCCTCCCATGCTTCTAAATCTCCCTGTCCACGTTATGCACAGCAATGTGCCTCTATTCCAGTTCTCAATTTTGAATGCTCATTACCATGCCCAACACTCCCACTTGCCCCTCCCTGTAAAGAAAGGATCTGGCAGTTACCAGGAAACATCCTCTTAAAGGGCAATATGGGAGATAATGACTCTCATTCTCACACTAACAGATACTTAATCTTTGTTTCTTATAATAAGTATAAATATTAATTTTACGTGCTGTTAAATAAAAATCAATAAGTTGAACTTTAATTAATCAAACTGTGTTTTCTATTTCTAGTACATGAAATTATATCCTATAAAAACATAATTCTTCTGGAAGTCAACTGTTCTTTGAAAAATCCAAATTTCCATATATGAGCTTGTTGAATAAGAGAACCTCTAATCCCCTTGGTTATCTAGGAATTTGTAATAAAATTTCCTTTTCCCCTCAGTTTCCATCTTCAACATCTGACCAGTTATTTATAATAACATTTTTCTAAAATAATATATTTTTCTATTGTAGCTCTATTTGGTGTCTAAAATGATGTTTTTTTATTTCTCATTTTACTGTAAGGATAAGTAAGTCTTGGAAAATTCAGTCAATGAAAACTTAAATCCTATTATTTTCAGTAGAGGAGAAAAAGTGAAATATTGAGGATCAACTCACAGCAAATTACTATATTTCTACCATATCCGCTAGAAATGACATTGTCTGAACATTATTTCTGTTTCTTCTACACCAAGAGTCAGTAAACATGCAAACACACAAGCAAAATTCTAGCCTAGAATACTGACCCTGCTTCTTACATTATCTAATTTAAAATCAAAGATGAAAGAAACTCTAACTCTTAAAACCTAGTAAATATATATTAATGTACTTGAAAGTTCTGAAAACCCAGACAATACTCAATGAACAACATTTTAAAAATTAAATGAATCGAAATTAGAAGCCATTTCTTTAAACCTTAATAATAAACTTTAACACATTTACCACCTTTTTAAAATGTATGAGCCTGCAGTGGATTTCTTTTCCATTTGACTTAGATCAAGCAGCTTAGAATTATATTAAAACTGACCCAGTAAAAGCAGTTATAAAAAGAGAAAAAACATCACATGCCAATGAATTTCTATTACCGTTATTTTGCCCTTTAAAGCTTGTTGGGCTTTTTCTTTCTTTTTTTTTTTCTTTTTTTCTTTTTTTTTCATAAAAGCAGTTTCGCTATAAAGCTATCATATGCCCTGTTCTAGAATTCAAACTGTCTTTTACACATTTAAGATCCCAGCAACAACACCGAGCCTTACTAGAGGGTCCCCAGGGCACATTTAAATCTTTAATGACAATAATTTTTCTGCTTTTCCTTAAGTGTGCCTATTTCCATTAAAAAGACTAACATTGAGTATTGTCCCTACTGCAGTTTTTTTAGAGGTAGATGCTTCTGAATTCTTAGTTACATTTTTTTTAAATGCTTCCTTCCCTTCGAGAGAGGAGGGGAAAAGAGAAAAGAAAATGTAAACATCTTATCTGACCATAAAAACTCCCACAACTCTGACAAGATGCATGTTTATCAGGAGGTTCTAAAAAAATAATAGATTCAAAAATGTAGAACCAATAGAGAACTACCGGCCCTTTGTTTACTTTAAATGGACCAGCAAGCTTGGATAAGAATGATGGAGTTGGAATGAAATAAAGGTCACATCTTAAGTTCCACACAGGCCACTGAAATTAAAAAAAAAAAAAAAGTGAACAAAAGCTTTCCTAATCTCTCAGCATGCTACAGTTGCTATGCTTTTGGTCACAAGGATAAGAACGTGAGGATGATTCACTGGTAAACCTACAAGAATAGAAAAACAAGTCTGTGCTCATCTTCAACATTAGGTCAGTAACGTTACACTTCAAAGGTATAAACTTTCAAGTCAGATATTTTTTCCAGCAACAATAAAAAATGAAGCCGTCACTGATCATTAGGAAAAAAATTGTTAAAGACTGTGACTGGGAGCAGTTTTAGGTTCCCAGCAAAACTGAGAGGAGTGTACAGAGTTCCCTTATACACACTGACCCCAGTCTCATCCATTACCAATACCCTCCAATGGAACAGTGCAATCATTACAAATGATGAACCTACACTGATGCATCATCGTCCAGAGTCCAGAGTTCACATTAGAGTTCATTTTTTATTATTATTTATCCTTTACTGCAGAAAGTATTACAGATGTCTCTCTTTTTTGCCCTCATTTACCCCCTCCACCCTGCTCCCACCCCTTCTTCAGGTCTTTACCACTCTATTGTCTATGTCCATGGGTTATGCATACATGCATATAAATTCTTTGGTTAATCTTTTCCAGCTCATCCCTCTTCCCTCTGAAATTCGTCAGTCTATTGCATGCTTCAGGGTCTCTGGATCTATTTTTTTTTTAATCAGTTTATTTTGTTCATTAGATTCTACATATAAGTGAGATGATGTGATACTTACCTTTCTCTGACTGGCTTATTTCAGGTCCCTCCATGTTGTCTCAAAGGGTAAGAGATCCCCCTTTTTTACAGCTACATCATAACCCACTGTGTAGAAGTACCACAGCTTTGTTTACCCACTCATCTATGATGGGTACTTGGGCTGTTTCCAGATCTCGGCTATTGTAAATAGCACTGCTATGATCATAGTGGTGCATATATTCTTTCTGATTGTTGTTTTTGGGATTCTTAGGATATATTCCTAAAAGTGGGAGCACCAAGTCAAATGGAGGTCCATTTTTAATTTTTTGAGGAAACTCCATACTATTTTCCATAGTGGCTGCAACAGTCTGCATTCCCACCAACGGTGTAGCTATTTCTTCACTTCCTGGGTGTTGCACATTCTATGAATTTGGACAAACATAATGACATAGACCCATCGTTATAGTATCACTAGGGGCCCAGTGCACAAATTCATGCATCTTGAAAGGAACTGTGGGCCACGAGGCTGTGGTGAGCACAGGGAGGGGTCTGAGCCCATCCTTCTTGGCCCCGCCCAGCCCCACCAAGCCCCGCCCACTGCTGCCTCCAGTCCCCTGTCTGCCAGCAGCCCCACTGCTTCCCTCCCCCACCACTCCCATGCACTGACAGGACAGAGCAATTGGGACCAGTGCCAGTAGCAGGTGCAAGCAGGGCTGTCACCAACAGTGGGTGTGAGAAGCAGCGGCCACTGTGATCACCCCTCAGGAGCGGGGGGGAGGAGAGGGAGTGGAGAAGCTTCAGAAGCAATCGGGGCCAGCAGCCGCCACTTGCACTCGTACAATCGGGGGTAGTGCCAGACACTGGCAGCAGGTGTGAGTGGTGGCTCCAGTGCTGGCGCGGGTGCAAGCACCCAGCAGGACTGCGGCATGCGAGAGCAAAGGATTTTCAGTAACCACCAGAGGTTTCCCCCCATGACAGCGACTGGCACCCCAATGGGGTCTGGTCTAGCTCACCTGTTTTACCATCTCACCACAGCCAATGCCCACCATGCTTGTGCTCTGCCACCTGCTGAGGACACCCGCCATGTTTCACATGAGCCCCTTGGTGGTCAACACACGTCTTAGCAACCAGCTGTTCAGTTGTTACGCTGTTCAGTCTATTTGCATATTAGGGTTTTATATATATATAGAATATAGATACTATAATGTATCTTCACTGCTGTAAAAATCCTCTGTGCTCCACCTACTCATTCTTCTCTTCCCTACCTCACCTACTGGCAACCACTCATCTTTTTACTACCTCTATAGTTGTTGTTTTTTTCATTTCCATAATGTCATATGATACTCAGAATCACATAGTATGTGGTCTTTTCACATTGTCTTTTACTTAGAAATATGCCATTAAGGTTTTCCTATGTCTTCTTATGACTTCACTGCTCATTTGACTATATTTTTATAACTAAATTCTTCATGTAGGAATAAAATAAAAGTCAGCAAAAAATATCTGAGGTGTCAAAATATAATATTTTTGACCCAAATAAGACCACACAGCTATAAACAGAAGATACTAGTTGATTGTATTTGTGTATAATAAAATTTTTAGATATCTTTAAAATAAAGATAAAATGCTATCAATTACTTAGTATCTATAAAATACTATAATGAGAACCTTATTTAATTGGAATTATTTTAAAAGATGAAAATCTGGTGTCTATTTACAAAATCCTATTTTGGAAGCTTAAATTACAGCTCTAAAACCATCAAATAGCAATAGAATAGTTATTTTGAAAAGGAATATATATACACATAATACAGCAGAATTTTATTTAAACCTGTACTGCTCATTTAAATTAACACAGATTTTATTTCTAAATTTCCAAATTTTGTTTTTCCTAAATCATGTTAGAAATTCCTCATGCATGAGAACTAGCTAAAGTCATGGAAAATTTTAGCCTTTAAGTTCATCCAATTGGGAATTATCTGTGCCAATAAAAACCAAAACAAACAAAAAAAAAGTTTCTTTTCAAAGCAGAAAACAATGTATTCATATTCTAAATCCTTTAACCAATATCTAATTCAAAAAAAGCTAAATGGATTTTACTTAAATTGCTCAAAGAAATTTATTTTTCAAACATAACCAAGGAACAAAAATTTCATACAAATATCTACAATGTAAAAATAAAAATCAATAATTGACAATACAAATGCATGATAGAGACCCGAAGAGGATCCAATAGTGATCATCACTATTATGACACCATGCAGATTTTCAGGATCATCAAAGTAAGGGAAAAATTCTAAAAACTTGCTGCCAGCTGCACTATGTATATTATCCAGATGCAAGTGGTAAGTGCCGTAAGTCAAGCCACTTTTTCAAAGGCTAGAGTAATTATCCAATATCACATAATTAACTAAGCTGTATCAGTCATTAAGGACATGGGTATTTTTGTCTTCTTACAATAAAGTGTTTATTATTTCAGTAATCCAAAGTGCTCTCACAGGAATTGTTGTGGTAGTAGGATACATGATCACTCATTACTGACCTATTTTCCCAATGAATAATAGGCACACTTATTGGTTTTACTCTGTCTGTATTTATGAAGGCTGATTTGTTAAGTCACCCAGTGCCAATGAAGCCAACCAAGGTCAGAGGTTCAATCACCGTGAGAGCCAATTCCCTTTGCTCAGTTCCATAGCCATAGTCTTTAGCCTAAAACTTAGCCAAAGGCCACATAGGAGAGTAAGTAGGCCAGAGATCATGGATGAATCAGCAAAAATCCACTACCCCTGACTATAGGAATAGCTCAAAATTTTAATTAGCGTCAGAATTCCATTCTTCAAATATTTTTTAGTTTGCTAATCTGCAAAATAAGACCTTAATTACTGCCTATAAAGTCGGTATGCTAAAAAGGCATCCAAGTGTTTAACTTGTTTAATTCAAAAGCAACAATGGTAATGAGTATTATTCCCTAAAACGCCACTGCTTTTACTGGAAAGGATTTTATTTTTATGCAACCTTTTACTTAATAAAAATCTTGCAAGTAAAGTTAAATGTGAGCCCAGCAAAGTGCACTTTCCAGGATTTCCTTCAAAATCAAAAAGCCAATGTTGTTAGTGGAGGGTCTGTTTTTATCTGAGTCGTTTCCTCTCAAAAGAGAGGCTCATAGTTTTATTAGACATCCCAAAGCAAAATAATACTTCCTTTGACTTTGTAAATACAGGACCACTGCATAAGAATTATTGACAAACAGAAGATGATAGATAATTATGTAAATAATTTAAAATGTCACAAGGTTTAGATGTGTTTGAGCAGAATGCCCTGTAAATATACAACATCTTCCATTGTTCAGAGTTTGAGGATGTTATTTTATGCCTTTGGATTTGGGTTGTTTTTTGGGGTTTTTTTTACTGTTTTCTAATCAAAATAAAACAGCACCAAGTCAATGAATAAGTCTATCAGTAGCAGAGTGGTCTTTGTTTGCACAATATTACTATGCACTCAGTAGTTGCCCAATAAATATTAATTGATAATGATGGAAAAGGACTTTAGAAACAGATGGCCTAGGATAAATTCACTGAAAAATGTAGATAGGAACATTCCATTCTTTAAGAAGAGCATAAAGTAGAAATTAAACAAGTTCCGCACTCAGAAAATCTCTGCCTATTGCTAGGCAGCTGTTCAGTCAACAAGAGCACAGACACTTTTCATCATCATCCTGGCATTAACAACATTAAATGTTTATTTGCATATGGTGCCACACACGAGGACTAACACAGATTTATGCTAGCCTTGTTAGTTATAATTTACAGTGACAATATTGGCAAGAACAAATAAGTACACACGGCAAAATTAATGTGATTAAACAATAATTTGAGATCTAATCATAAGGTATGTACATAAAATATATGTCAGGCTTAAATGCAAGTCACAGGAGCAATAAAAGTAATTTATTTATAAAGTAAACCTTACCTATTCTCAAACAGAATTTGAGATGCTTTATACGAGCATATATATATATACATATATATATATATATATCCTAAAGAATAAGTGAAATTAAAAAAAAAAGAGTCACAGAAGTGAGAGAGAGGACAAGTAAGGACTCTTCCAGAACATAGAGGGCAAACAATCAGAACAAAATGTGGTGGGGAGGGGCAAAAAGATTGCATGAGGACTGATTTCAATGAGAGTTGGAACAAGAAAGCTACAAGCAAAATGATCAACCCAGGAATACATTCTGAGAAACATACAATATTCAAAAACACTTGAGTAATAAGAAAATGTAAATTAGTACACATGAGAGAATTCTGGAGACAGATTGTTGAAATGGGGAGGTAAAATCGGGTAGAAACTACATTACAAGCATTTAATAATGTCTTAATGAAGTCAAAACCCTAAGAAGATATGACGTAAGTGTTAATTATATATAAATTAGACTATAAGAATTTCAGCACAACTACATATCATCTCATAAGATAGCACCCTTCACAGGAATCCAAAGGCCTTAACTTACACACTAACAGTTGGCATATCAGTTCTACTATATAGATCACATTTCTAAACTTTCAACTTTAAAAAAAAATATATTTATATTTTTATTGATTTCAGAGAGAAAAGAAGAGGAAGAGATAGAAACATCAAAGATGAGAGAGAATCATCGATCAGCTGCTTCCATACCATGGGATCGACCACAACCCAGTCACGTGCCCTGACCCAGAATCCAATAGTGACTTCCTGGTTCATAGGCCAATGTTCAACCACTGAGCCAAGCTAAATTTTCAACTTTTGTTTTATTAATATTAAATAGTAGGACCCTCAGATATATTATGAAAATGGAATAATCTTTAATCCAGCCAGGTATTAGTCTCATTGTTTCCCAATACAAGAAAGATAGCTTGGCTAATGGGTACTGTGTAAGAGATCCATGCATAAACCATACAGGGAGTTTGCTCTATTAATGGAAATAAAAGTTTTGAGTGGGTGCAAGGTCAAAAGAGACAAAAATCCAAGATCTCTTTCAACTTCTCTTTCATAGGCAAGTTTGGTGAAAAATGTATTTTCCACACAGAGAATATTACAAGAATATTAAGAATATTAGTGTCCCCTGAAATGCCCAATGCCTAATAAAGTAGACTATAAGTTAAATAAGGGGTGAGGAGTAGGTACAGGAGGTAAGAAGGGAAATCAAGGAAAAGGCTAAGGGAGAAAACTAAAGAACATGATATCTCAGGAACTGCACATTTCAAGCTGTGCCAAACTGCTCAACCATCATTGGACAAATCCCATAATAGCTGATCATTCTTTTCCATCTATTTCCTTTCCGTTAGCATGGTGACACTAATGGTTCTTTCCCAGCTTTAGAGAAAATAGTGTTTATTTTATCCTTGCAAAACACACACACAAACACACACACTGAGAGACAACTTGTCCACAGGTAACAAACATAAAAGAGAGGAGGAAATAATTAGTATGGTATAAAGTGATAAAACAAAACGCAATGTTGTGGATCGAAAGTATAGTGATTCAGAATTTAAATAAGCATTTCAGTCATAGTTTGCTAAAGTGCTTATTATCATGTAAGAAAAAGCAACAGTGTAGAAAATCACATTCATAGAAGAAATGTCTGAAATGATTTGAAAACCCAAAGTCTCAGCAAAAAGGAACCCCTCCCATCCAAATTCTCCCAAAGGGCCAGAAAGGGTAACTCTCTCCCCCTGGGCCTACTCTAGACCTCTGCAAAGCTGAAATGACACCCTTACTGGATGACAGTGATTGTTCACATTTCTATTTCCTCGACTCAACTGGGAGCCTCTAACGGACAAGGCAGCATGTAAGTATCTTTACATTCCTAGTCCCCAGCCCAGTAACTAGCACACAGTAGGTACACAAAATGATATTTTACTACATATAGTGCTGCTACATTGTATGCAACATTTATTTGTTCATTCCTTCAAGAAATACCTACTAGGTCAGTGGTTCTCAACCTTCCTAATGCCGCGACCCTTTAAGACAGCTCCTCATGTGGTGGTGACCCCCAACCATAAAATGATTTCCGTTGCTACTTCATAACTATAATTTTGCTACTGTTATGAACTGTAATGTAAATATCTGATATGCAGTATGTATTTTTGTTGTTACAAATTGAACATAATTAAAGCATAGGGATTAATCACAAAAATAATATGTAATTATATATTGTGAAATATTTATTTCTAATTACAAATAAATGAAATTTTTTGTCTTGAATCATGGTGTAGCATGGGTAACAGTCTTCATATGACAACAGTAAATTACATTGCTACACTTTGCTACACCGAGGAGCGGTCTGTTGGTTCCTAAGACCATGGGAAATATGTGTTTTCTGATGGTCTTAGGCGACCCCTGTGAAAGGGTCATTCGACCCCCAAAGGGGTCGCAACCCACAGGCTGAGAACCACTGTACTAGGTCCTTATTCTAAGTCAGCAACTGCTCTAGGTGCTAGCGACCCAGCAATGAACACAACAGACTGAGTGCCTGTCTTCACAAAGCCTGAATCAGGAAGACAGCAGATGACAGGCAGAGAACAGCATTCCAAAGAGAAAATACAGCAGTGGGAGGGGGTGAGGCATGGAGACAAGGTACCTTAGGAGAGTTATCGAGGCCTTCCTGAAGTGGAGCTCTAAAAGACATGAGGGCATAAGCAATGCAATTGTTTTCAGAAATGAAAATCCCTGCCTCTGGAAAAGGAATGTGCAAACGTCCAGGGGCAGGTGGGTGCCTGACAATGGCTACGAAAAAGCAAGAAGACCATGCACTTGGCCTAGAATGGGCGAGAGGAAGAACCACAGAAAATTCGGTGATGGGGCATATAGGGACTAGATCAAAGAGGCCTTATAGGCTGAGAACTTCAAATCTCATTCTGAATGTGATTTTAAAAAGCAACACATTTTTTCAGCGTTTTGAAGAAACATTATCTAATTCTGTGGGGAAATCTCTAAGGAGGGAGGGATGGAAATGAGGCTACTGTACCAGCGCAGATAGGCAACAAGAGTGGCAAGATGCTAGAGAAGAGCAGTCAGAAAATATTTTTTAAATAGAGCTGACAGGATTTGCAGAGATCAGTTTGGCTCAGTGGATAGAGCGTCGGACTGCGGACTGGGGGGTCCCGGGTTCGATTCTGGTCAGGAGCATGTACCTTGGTTGCGGGCACATCTCCGGTGGGGGGCGTGCAGGAAGCAGCTGATCGATGTCTCTCTCTCATCGATGTTTCTAATTTTCTGTCCCTCTCCATTCCTCATTCTAAAAAATCAATAAAATGTTTTTTAAAAAAATAATAATAATAAAATAAAATAGAGCTGACAGGATTTAATGATGGACTGGATTGAAATATGGGAGAAATGCAGAAGGCAAGGATATAAAGGAGACATACATTTTTTAAAACAAAATTGAAACTATTTTATTAAGATGAGTATCCATCATTTTAAGAAAAATAAATCATATGAGCTACTTATTAGGATGAACCACACATATGTGCACATACACACACACACACACACACACACACACAAGGTTTAGCACCTTCTGTACGAGGCCACAGGTCAAAAGGGAAAAGAACAGGAATTGGAACTCCAGTGACCAAACTGTCCAGGCATTGTGGCTTTGACTCACAGCATCCCTCTAACTTATTCCCACCCAAGACTGATACTGGCCAGCAATGTTCCAAGGGTCTCAAGCTCAGATAATAAACAAAACTGAAACTTTTTTGCACTGCCCTATAAGCCACATTAAATAAATCCTATCTAATAAAAGAGTAATATGCAAATTGACCATTACTCCAACACACAAGATGACTGCTCCCATGTGGTCAAAGATGGCTGCCCCCATGTGGACACAAGACGGCCACCACAAGATGGCCAGCAGGGGAAGGCAGTTGGTAGGGACCAAGCCTGCAAGGGAGAGCAGTTAGGGATGACCAAGCGGGCAGAGGAGGGAAATTGGGGGGGACTAGGCCTGCAGGGAAGGGCAGTTGGGGGAGATCAGGCCTGCAGGGGAAGGCAGTTAAGGGCAATCAGACTGGCAGGGGAGCAGGTAAGCATCAATGAGACTATCAGGAGAGTGGTTAGGGGGTGATCAGGCTGGCAGGCAGAAGCAGTTAGGGGCAATCAAAGAGACAAGCAGGCAAGCGAGCAGTTAGGAGCCAGCAGTCCTGGATTGGAAGAGGAATGTCAGACTGCCCATTAAGGCCCGATCCTATCAATAGTAACTGGCACAGTAACTGGCACATAGTAGGTACATATCAATAGGATCAAGCCTAAATGGGCAATTGGACATCCCTCGAGGAGTCCTAGATTGGAGAAGGTGCAAGCTGGGCTGAGGGACACCCCCACCCAATGCACAAATTTCATGCACCAGGCCTCTAGTCTATATAATAAAAGGCAAATATGCAAATCGACTGAATGGAGGAATGACTGGTCGCTATGACATGCGCTGACCACCAGGGGGCAGATGCTCAGCACAGGAGCTGCCCCCAGGGGGAACTCCACTCAGCCAGAAGCCCTGAGCAGAGCTCACAGCTGGTGAACACAGAAGCAGTGACAGGAGCCTCTCCCGTTTCCATGACAGCACTAAGAATGCCACTTAGAGGCCGAAGCCATCAGCTGAACATTCTCCGATGGCTCCCAGACTGCAAGAGGGTGCAGGCTGGGCTGAGGGACCCACCCCCCCAAGTGCACGAAATCTGTGCTATGGTCTCTAGTTATATAATAAAGTTGTAGCTGTGACTTGACCATAACATGGAAAAAGATGTAAAAGAGCTGAGTTTTTCATGCCTTGAGAAATAATGCCAAAGATTCAGTATTCAATTAAATTTTAAAAAGGATCCAGTGTACAGAATAGAAATGGAAATTAACTAGAAATGCAATGAGTCATAAAACAGCTTTTCTATCAAGTACAGAAAACAAACAAAATTAGCCAAAGTGAGAACTCACAGGATTAGGAACATCAGTAGAAAATGATTGTAAGTGAGGTGGGTGGACAGCAGGGTACAAAGGCAGTGATTATTAAGGAGAAAAAAATGACAATTAAGGGAAAGGTTTGGATCTATATATGATACAAATTTAGATAAAATATCTTTGAGACACTTTTGTATGGCTAGAGACATAAAATGTGGAAAGGGACATGGAATATGATTCCAGGGAAATAAACTCATTTCAAATTATAGCATCTAATTATTGTATTATATGTAAATAAGATTCTTCCACAGAGGGCGGAAGGCAGAGAGGAAGGATCTGTAACCCTGAATAGGAAGCATGAAGAAATCTCTAACAAAAAAGCATAGAAATGACAGTTTTACTATTAAACATAGCAGATGTCTTATGTATAAGTGTGTCATAATTTATTTTTCCACAGTGGAGAGCAACATAGTTTTAAACTTAAAATTTTAAATAGCTATAATTAATTAAATTTTTTCAGTTACAATATTTGTGCCAAGTATACTTTTAGAAAGTCCTAAGAGTTGAGATATATATATATATTAAAAAGAATCATTTTTCAACCAAGGTTAGCAACTTTAATAAAACATGCCTGTTGGGTCACAACAGATGGTTCAATACTGACGACTAGTGGTCAAAAACCTGTAGTAATTCCCTATTAAGTATCCTAAGATTTTTATCATCTGAATTTGAAACAGGTAATGGAAATTATGTAAAAACGTAAGTTAAAAGACTTCTTCCCTTACCAAGTTTTTGAAAATTACAATAGAAAAAAAGTGTATCTGCAGTCTTTTAAAATCTTTTCTGTCCATTAGTTGCAGTGCCCCAAACCAAAGTTAATCAGTGTTTGATATTGAGTCATAGTTAAGGTAAAATTTCTTGAGAGTCCATTTATTAACATACATATGGCCAAATTACCATTCTTTCCAAAATCGTAATATTTCAAAGAGTCTCACTTTTATAATTCATGTATCTGGGCTGCTCTCTTTTTCTAACTTGTCTATTAGACTTTAATATAAAAGAAATCCAGTTTTCTTAAATTCTCGGTATAATTTGAAAAAGTTACCTATTATCATAGCAACAAAACAAATTAAGATTCCTAGGAATAATCTTAACTAAAAAAGTAAAAACCTGTATTCAGAAAACTATAGGACATTGAAAAAGAGATAGAGGAAGACGTAAACAAGTGGAAGAATATACTGTGTTTATGGATTGGGAGAATCAACATCATAAAAATGTCCATACTACCCAAAGCAATCTATAGAGTCAATACAATCCCCATTAAAATACCAACCCCATATTTCAGAGACTTAGAACAAACTTTCCCAAAATTCATCTGGAATTAAAAAAGACCCCAAATAGGCATAAGCAATCCTGAGAAAGAAGAACAAAGTAGAAAGGATCACAATACCAGATCTCAAGCTGTATTACAAAGCCACTGTTCTCAAAACAGCCTGATATTGGCACAAGAACAGACACACAGAGACTAGTGGAACAGAATAGAGGGCCTAGAAATAGACCCAAGCCATTATGCTCAATTAATATTTGACAAAGGAGGCAAGAGAATACAATGGAGTCAAGACAGTCTCCTTAATAAAAGGTGTTGGGAAAATTGGTCAGATACATGCAAAAAAAAAATGAAACTAGACTACCAATTCATACCATACATAAAAATAAACTCAAAGTGGATAAAGGACTTAAATGTAAGATGGGAAACCGTAAAAATCTTAGAAAAATCCATAGGCAGTAAAATATCAGACATTTGTTGAAGCAATAGCTTTACCAATATAGTTCCTAGGGCAATGGAAAAATAAGGAGAAAATAAACAAATGGGACTACATCAAAATAAAAAGCTTCTGCACAGCAAGATAACAAGGGAGCCACTGCATGGGAGGACATATTTGCCAATGTCATCTCCAATAAGGGTTTAATCTACAAAATTTATAGGGAACTCACACAATTAAACAAAAGGAAGATAAACAATCCAATCAAAAAAATGGGCAAAGGACCTAAATAGATACTTTTTGAAAGAGAACATACAAAGGCCGAGACATATAAAAATATGCTCAAAGTCACTAATCATCTGAGAGATGCAAATCAAAATGACAATGGGGTTCCATCTCACACCATTCATAATGGCTATCATCAACAAATCAACAAATGACAAGGGCTGGTGAGGATGTGAGAAAAAGGAACCCTCATGAACTCTGGTGGGAATGCAGACTGATGCAGCCACTGTGGAAAACAGAATGGAGTTTCCTCAAAAAATTAAAAATGGAACTCCCATTTGACCCAGTAATCCCACTTCTAGGAATATATCCCAAGAAATCCAAAACACCAATCAGAAAGGATATATGCACCCCTATGTTCATAGCAGCACAATTTACAATAGCTAAGATTTGGAAACAGCCTAAGTGCCCATCAGCAGATGAGTGGATTAAAAAACTGTGGTACATCTACACAATGGAATACTACACTGCTGGGGGGGTGGGTAGAGAAGGAGAAAGAAGAGGAAGAGGAGGAGGAAGAGGAGGAAGAGGAGGTGGAGGGAGAGGGGGAGGAGGAGAAGTTGTTGTTTGATATCAGTGTTAGATATTGAGCCATAGTTAAGGGAAGGGATGGGGGGTGGAGGGATCTAGAGAACAACCAAAGGACTTGAATACATGCATATGAGCATAACCAATGGACACAGACACTAAGGGGATGAGGGCATGTGCTGGGGGGTGGGAAAGGCTAGGGAGAGGTCAATGGGGAAAAGGAGACATATTAATACTTTAAACAATAAAGAAAATCTAAAAACAATAACCTATTATATCAAAATGCTCCTTTCACAAAGTTGAAATATTTAAAATATAATTGTGACAATCTGAGTTCTTGAAAAATGTGGGACTTTAGTTAAATCATTTAAATTACTACACACAAACTTCAGAGAAATTAAAATTAGTTACCATCACTTTCAAGAATAAGAACAAAATAATAAAATAATGTGTACAAACCTTAAAAACAGATTTTTTTTTAACTAAAAAACGTTACATGCAGCCAACTGGTCATTCATATGTGAAAACAACACTCATTCCTTCAACAACTATTTGCAGAATGTCTGCTATGTGATAAACAATGTACTACATGCCCCAGAAACAGGCGTGTTGAACAAAGTTCCTGCCAGGAGAGTTTACATTCTAGTGGGGAAGGCATACAATAACATAAGCAAGCAAATAAACAACAATTATAGATGGCGTTAAGTGCTATAGAAAAGGTTAACATGATATGAAAGAGAGTAGAGTGGCTGAAAGGGGCTATTTTAGAAAGGAGGGGGGCAAGGAAGTTCTATCTGAAGAGGTGGCAATTAAGGCCGAGAAGGGATCAGAAGGGAAAAGTTATGCCAAGAATCAGAAAGAAAATGTCCCAATGAGACACTGAGAAGAAAATCGCTGTGGCTCGAGCACAGATTTCTTAGAATAATTTGTAGTTAAATATGTAATGGTTAGCCCGGCTGGTGTGGCTCAGTGGCTGAACATCAACCTATGAACTGGAAGGTCACAGTTTTGATTCCCAGTCAGGACACATGCCCAGGTTGTTGCCTTGATCCCCAGCAGGGGGCATGCAGGAAACAGCTGATCAATTATTGTCTCTCATCATTTATGTTTTTATCTCTCTTCCTTTTCCCTTCCTCTCTGAAATCAATAAAAATATTTTTAAACCTACCTTATTAAAAAAATATATATATATATAATGTTTAAATTTCAGAATACCCATGCAATGAATGAAAATATAATCTACAGCTTCAAAACCAGCAGTAAGTATAAAAATAAATATATAACACATTTTAATCCAATATTAAACAAGTAATAAAGAAGAGGAAAAAAATTAAAAGAAGAGATCTTTAAAAAAATAGCCCAACTAATGTGGCTCAGCAGATGAGTGTCGACCCAAGAACCAAGAGGTCACCAGTTCAATTCCCTGACAGGGCACATGCTTGGGTTGCGGCTGGATCCCCAGTGGGTGTGGGTGTAGGAGGCAACTGATGGATAATGTTTGTCTCTCCTTGATATTTCTATCGCTCTATTCTCCCTTCCCCTCTCTCTAAAAATCAATTTTAAAATATATATGTACAATAAAATGATAAAAACATTTTCAAATATATCAATAATCATAAATGTAAACTCACTAATGAAGCCATCCTATGTAATAAAAGCCCAGTGATTGCCCCTAACCCCAGCAGGCCGCCCCACAGCAAGCAATTAGGAGGGATCAAGCAGGCAGGCAAGCAATTAAGGGCAATCAGGAAAGCAGGCAGAGGCAGTTAGGGGTGATCAGGCAGGCAGGCAGAGGTATTTAGGGGCAATCAGGCAGGCAGGAGAGTGGTTAGGGGCAATAAGGTAGGCAGGCAAGCATTTAAGGGCCAGCAGTTGCGGATTGCAAGAGGGATGTCCGACTGCTGGTTTAGACCAATCCTCAGGAATCTCAGCAGTCTGATATCCCCTGAGAGGGTCCCAGATTTTGAGAGGGTACATGCTAGGCTGAGGGACCACTCCCCCATGCACAAATTTCATGCATCAGGCCTCTAGTTAAAGATAATTCATCAGGTGAGATTTTTTTGTTTAAGTCCAGCTATAAGATGTTTATAGAAAGCATATAAAATTAAAACTACAAAGAATTAAAATATAGAGGGAAGATCATATGCCATGAAAACAGCAATTCAAAGAATGCTAATGTCCAGGAGAACACTAATTAATAATTTAAAAACTGACCAAGAAGTAAGTATATCCTTGAAACCACAGTCACAAAATAGGTAAAGCAAAACTGACAAAAAATCACAGGGATAAATTGACAAACTTTATCATAATGGGAGGCTTTTAAATTGACATATTTAATAAGAATGAACAAAATTTACAAAAGTGACCTATACTTGTGTATGTATGTGTATCAGACATACATAAAATTTTGCATCCAAAAACCAGAAAATATATTTAATTTTTTTTTTACTTAGAGAATACTTATTTAAAAAATTGATGATGGTACTAGGTCAAAATGGAAGGTTCAGCAAATTTCAAAGAACTAAATTTAAAATAAATAATAAAATTTAAAAGTAAGTAACATGTATAATTGGAAGTTACAAAAGGCACACTACATAAGTTTTGAATTATAGAGGAAATCATGAGAGGAATTTTAAAAGAAACCATAAAAGCACAACACGTAAAACATACTGTAAAAAAAAAAAATATTCTAACTTATAAGTTTAAAAAGTAATTCTAAAAATTAAAAAAGGTAAAAAATAAATAAAATTAAGAGCAGAAGTTGATGAAGAAATAAACTAAAGATAGTCCAAACAAAAATTAATAATCATATCTAGCAAGACAACTTTATAAAGGAGGAAAGAATATTTAAATAATATTAAAGGAACAGGATTTAGCGTCAGAAAACGATTGAAAAATAATAAAGCAGGGCTACGATTGCCTCTTTAAATTCATTTCAAAACACAGAAGAAAAATACAGTGGTTAACTTATAGAATCATGAATAACTGTCAAGTTAAATTTCTAAATAAAAATGCTATGTAACCAAAAGAGTGAACTAAAATTCTCAGCCACCTAAAAGATAACAAGTACAAATGAATGTATGGGTGAGGTGTTTTTTGTTGTTGTTTTTTTTTAATATATTTTATTGATTTTTTTTTTTTTACAGAGAGGAAGGGAGAGGGATAGAGAGTTAGAAACATCAATATGAGAGAGAAATATCAATCAGCTGCCTCCTGCACACTCCCTACTAGGGATGTGCCTGTAACCAAAGTACATGCCCTTGACCGGAATTGAACCTGGGATCCTTCAGTTCGCTGGCCGATGCTCTATCCACTGAGCCAAACCAGTTTCGATTATGTGGGTGAGTTTTAACATTCATGTAATAAACAATTCTCCTCATAGATCCAAAGGATAAAAAAAGGACTCTACCTAATTCATTGTATGATATTAATTACAAAAGCAAAAAGAATAGTGCAAAAAAAATTATCACTGACCTCAACCATAAGCGTAAGTATAAAAATCCTGAAGAAAACACTAGCAAATTAATTTAGCAATATATAAAAAACACATCTAAATATAGTTCTCAGGAATTCAAGGAAGAGAGCTCAACATCTATTGAGAGTCAACTACATTTAAATATTAAGAAATAGCAGCAAGAATATTTGATAGATTTCACAGCCCATTCATAATTTTAAAAACAACAACCACCCTCTCTTGGCAACCAAGAAATACAAGCCAATAGTTGTTGATCTGATTTAAAAAGCAGTACTGAAAATCAGGAGCAAATACCATACAACAGAGTTAACACTTTAAAAGTATCTCTACATATACTGAAATAAAGCAGAGTCATGCCATCTTTGCTTTTATTCAGCATTGCACTTGAATTTCTAGCCAGTGCAATAAAGCAACAACAAAAATAATTAGAGACTAAATTTCCTTTCATTTCAACTGATACGATTACCTACACAGTAGATACTATGTCAATAAAGCTACTAACAAATCATGAGAACTAATAAGATCATCAAACAAAATTGTTGTATATGACAACCTCATATGAAACCAGTTACACCCCTATGTACTACAAATAATCAATGCGAGATGCAATAAAACATCCCATTCACAAAACAAAAAAAAACCATAGGTACCTAGGAGTAAGTCCAACAAAAGAAGTACAAGACCTTTATATAGAAAATTATAAAACATGAGAAGCCGGAAACACAAAGATTTGTGCTAGAATGGGCTTTCCTTTCCCTGGCTGCTGGCACTGCCTTTCCACTCGGGCCCGGTCCCTTTCCACTTAGGCCCGGGAGCTGCCTCTTTCAGCTTTGGGAACCGCCTCTTTCCGCTCCTGCCCTGCCTTCCCACACTGTTCAGAGGCCCTGAGAGACTGGGGGTGGGGCAGAACACCTCTGTCATTGCCATGGCGACTACCCAAGTGTCCCCTCCCATCACCCAGTGTATGCAAATTAACAGTTATCTTTGTTGGGTTAGTTTGCATATCACTCCTGATTGGCTGGTGGCATACCAGAGGTACGGTCAATTTACATGTTTGTCTATTATTAGGTAAGATTGGAAAACATGTTCTCTTCCAATTAATCTATATTTAGTACAATTACAATCAAAATGCCAGCATAATATTTCCTAAAACATGAAAGGAGATTTTCATTATCATTTATCAAAATATAATAAAAGCTATAATAATTGAGACAAAATGATAAGTCCAGAAATAGACAAACAGATCAGTACAATGCACATACAACCGAGAAGATATCATGAGAAACTAGATGCATAATTGAAGTGGCATTAGAATCAGAGGGAAAAAAAACAATTTATTCAAAAATGATGCTGAGGTAACCGATTTGTCATACAAGAAAACAACCTAGCACCCTAGCCGGTTTGACCTTGGGATTGAAGGGGCCAGGTTCAATTCTGGTCAAGAGCACATACTTTGGTGGCAGGCTCAATGCCCGGCCCTGGTCAGAGCACCTGCGGGAGACAACCAATAGATGTGTCTCTCCCACATCGATGCTTTTCTCTCTGTCTCCCCACCTCCTTTCCACTCTCTCCAAAAATTAATGGAAAAATAGCCTCAAGTGAGGATTAACAAAAAACAAAACAAAAACACTTAGATTTCTTACTCCTACCATTAAAAACATAAAATTTTAGGAAAAGCACAAATAGTTCAGGATTTTAAAATGAGCAGATAACCAGGTAATCTGTACAGGCACAGATGAAAACTGCTACAAATATGGAAAGAGATGCTCAAATCAGAAAATGAAAGTGAACATAAAAATAAGTTAACACTTTATACCTATCACTCCAGCAAAAATAAAAACTATAATGATTACTACTGGTAGAAATATTGGAGGGAAAGCCATTCTCAACCACTCTGCCGACAGAAATATGCAGTTAAAACCTTTTGGAAAAATAACCTGGTAATCTCTATGATAATAAAGCATCCATCTGTAGTAATAAAAGATTAAATAAGAACTATATCAACTAGTTGGAGAAATTTCTAGAAAGTATTGGTCAGATAAAAAAGCAATATGCATATATATTATGTGATCGTATCAAAAATAAAACATATTTTAAAAAAAGAAAGAAAGAAATCCTATATGGCCTTGCCGAGTAGCTAGGTCGTTAGGTGGTTAGAGTATAGTCCACATATGCAAGTTCAGTCCCATTCAGGGCACATATAAGAATCAACCAATGAATATATAAGTAAGTAGAACAACAAACTGATGTTTCTCTGTTTCTCCTTCCCTCCCCCTTTCTCCTGCTCAAAAAACAAAAAAAACAAACAACAACAACAAAAAAAAAAAAAACAGCCTTAACCAGTTTTGCTCAGTGAATAGAGCTTCCACCTGTTGACCAAAGGGCCCAGGTTCAATTTGGTGAGGAGCATATAAGGTTGCCAACTCCTTATCGGGGCTCATGCAGGAAGCAACCAATCAATGTGTTTCTCTCACACTGCTATTTCTCTCTCTCTTTCACTCTCTCTCCCACTCTCTCTTAAAATCAATAGAAAAACATTCTTGGGCGAGGATTTAAAGAGAGAGAGAGGGAGGGAGAGAGAAAACACCTATGTATGCAAAGGTGTATACACTCTATATATGTCCATCCAGGTTATTTAGAGCACAAGGAAAACTATCAAGGGTTATACCCAGGATATTTACACTTTTTTCTTTTTTAGGGAGAAAGGGCTATGCTGATGAAAGAGCAAAGGGAGAGGAACAAGGGAAAAATGAGCCAAGTAAATAATAAAGATACATTAAAAGAGAGAATGCATGTCTGAATATTTGTGATATGATCACATTTATTCATTTTTTTAAATTATATGTGAATAAATACTTTTTACATTGGATCAAAACAATGTATTAATATGGTTACTACTTAATGCATTAAGCAAATATTTAATGAGTGCAAACTGTGTTAAATGCTAGAAATGCAAAATGCTCAAAACAAGTACAATTAAAAGAGATAACACATCAAGATATGGTAACAGTAACAACCTAAGACAAAAAATTTCATATAATTATCACTTTCTAAAAACTGAACAATAAGGAGGAAAAAAGCCATCTTTGCAAAAGGAAAATAAGTAGTGAATGGCATTTGGAACTATTAAAAGAATAAAAAGTGTAACTCAAAATAAGGCCCAGACTTAGGCTACACACATAGCTTCACCCAGGAAGAATAAACGCTAGAGCAGGAGTTTTCAAATGTTCTCCTGATGCACACGTTTTCCTTCAGAGCAGCACCTGTGTGGCTGTCCTACTGTGATACCCAGTGCCTCAGTGCCTGTGTGCCTCTCTGCCCACTACCCACCTGGTCACCGGAGCCTGACAAAGGGTTGAATTCTAAAGCTCATGTCCTAAGGAGTAGGAAAACAATGAGCTTTCCTTGTGCTTTCCACCGAACTTCTGTGTTATTTTAAACTCTCATTTACTTGTAAATTCCAACTCTCTTTTCTCAAAACCCAAGAAGGCTATTGGGATGGTCAATGTGATGGCAATTCAATGGGCATTTATATAAAAGATTAGAGGCCCAGTACATGAAATTTGTGCATGGGGGGGGGGGGGGTGTATCCCTCAGCCCAGGCTGCACCCTCTCCAATCTGGGACCCCTCATGGGATGTCCAACTGCCCGTTTAGGCCTGATCCCTAAACGGGCAGTTGGAAATCCCTCTCACAATCCAGGACTGCTGGCTTCCAACTGCTCTCCTGCCTGCCTTCCTGATTGCCCCTAACCGCTTCTGCCTGCCAGACTGATCACTCCCTAACCACTCCCCTGCCAGCCTATTTGCCCCTAACTTCCATCCCCTGCAGGCCTGGTCCCCCTCAACTGCTCTCCCCTGAAGGCCTGTGTCCCCCCCAAACTGCCCTTCCCTACAGGCCCAGTCACCCACAACTTCCCTCCTCTGCCTGCTTGGTCACCCCTAACTGTCCTCCCCTGGAAGCTTGATCACTCCTAACTGCCCTCCCTTGCAGGCCTGGTCCCTTCCAACTGCCCTACCCTGCTGGTCATCTTGTGGTGGCCACCTTTTGTCCACATGGGGGCAGCCATCTTAGAACACATGGGGGCAGCAATCCTGTGTGTTGGAGTGATGGTCAATTTACATATTATTATTTTATGAGATGGGATAGAGGCCTGGTGCACAGGTGGGGGGCAGATGGTTTGCCCTGAAAGGTGTCCTAGATCAGGGTGGGGGTTCTCTTGGGGCAAGGGGCAACCTGGGCAAGGGACCTGTGGTGGTTTTCAGGCTGGCCACGCCCCCCAGTGGCCCAATCGGAGGCCCTGGTATCTGGGATTTATTTACCTTCTATAATTGAAACTGTGTAGCCTTGAGCAGAGCCAAGCCTCCTGCTTGCTCCATGCCTGCAGCCATTTTTGTTGGGGATTATTTATCTTCTATAATTGAAACTTTGTAGCCTTGAGTGGAGGCCTAAGCTGGCCAGAGTGTGCAGAAAGCTTGGCTTCCTCCATTATCGGGGAAATCCAAGCCTCCTGCTCGCTCCGTGGCCACAGCCATCTTGGTTGGATTAATTTGCATACTCACTCCTGATTGGCTGGTGGGCATGGCTTGTGGGTATAATGGAGGTACCATTAATTTGCATATTGTTCTTTTATTAGATAGGATACCTAGCTTTAGCTGGTTTGGCTCAGTAGACACAGTGTCGGCCCAAGGACTGAAGGGGTCCAGGATTTCATTCTGGCCAAGGGCAGATACTTCCGTTGCAGGCTTGATACCTGGCCCCAATCAATGTGTCACTCACATCAATGTTTCTCTGTCTCTGTCTCCCCCTTCCCTGCTCGATTTTCTGTAAAAATTGATGGAAAAGTATCCTCAAATAAGGATCAACAAAAAAATAAAAATAAAATATATCTAAAAATATCAGTGGGGTAAGGGAGGCTTGTGTTATGAAATAAGTATCTGAAAATATGGGGGATAACTAAAAAAAGGAGGGCACTGACTATGGGAACAAGAAGAGGGTAATGTAAATGGCCAAGCAAAAATTTTCCAATTCATCCCTGGGAAGGTAAGGGAAGGGAAGTAGAGTACAAAATCCACATTTGCAAACCAAGTAGGGTAAGGACCAGAGCAAGTTCAGGAGAAAGGGTTAATGAGACCACTTAGAACATTTGTCTAACTAGGATCCCCTCTGATTAGACACAGAAGTCTCACGGGAAATGCTAATGCTATTAGGAGGACATTAGAAAAACATTCTTGGCTTCCTCGGAAACTTCTCCCTTAATGACTTCAAACTAAACACATTAATAAATAGTACCCGAGGCTTTCTTACATGAAGTGTCCATTTTCCTCAGTGTCTTGAACCACAGTAACATTTCTGGGAAGGAATGAATAGCCACTTTTTTATTAGGTTTTTCAGAAATG
Organism: Lasiurus borealis; assembly: GCA_004026805.1. NCBI lineage: Eukaryota > Metazoa > Chordata > Mammalia > Chiroptera > Vespertilionidae > Lasiurus > Lasiurus borealis. The sequence continues at coordinate 3,190 of PVJN01025597.1, read as the reverse complement.
GTACCGATGCCAAAAGATGAAGAAAAATATTGAAAAAAGCCAGCATCAATTACTTTAACTTTTCTGCAAACGGTCTTATTTTATTGATGAAGCTCCCATAATCTGGTTTTCTAGATTGAAAAACCACTGAGTGGAGCTCCTACCCTGCACTTAATTCCTCACTTAATCTTCACTATCTCCTATTAAGACTCCATGCCTCGCCTACCTCATAGACTTTTCCATAAAGCACCTTTAAACTTTCAGGCATCTCAATCACCTAGGTCAGTGGTTGGCTAACTCATTAGTCAACAGAGTTTGCCGCTCGGTTGACTAATGAGTTTGCCAACCACTGGGATAGGAGCTTAATCACAAGGAATAACAGCAGCCTGTAATTATTGGGATAGAGAGTCTAGGTCAGTGGTCGGCAAACTCATTAGTCAACAGAGCGGCAAACCGTGAGCCACAGTTTGCCGACCACTGCCAATATTCTTAATGGGGGTAGATGAGGGAATCAGCATTACAATATGCTATGAAAGGCTCTGAAAAGCATATACAAACATACAGCCAGCATTTATCTCGTTTTTCATCTTAAGTAATTCAACTGAAGTTGAAGAAATAACATTCCATTTACAAGAAAGTGCTAGTAATTTTCAAAAATGCCAGTCATAAGTTAGATATTTTATCTAAGATTTTATGTGAATTTTGGACCTGCAAAGGAGTTTTTAAAAACTTCTTTCGTGATCCTAGTACCCACCATCCCTACCCACTCCACTAAATTTAATCATCAAGGTTACCTTACTATTAAGCATATGATCGAAAGGAATCTGTTAATATGATAAATGCACCTTAATGTTAAACAAATACTGTATTGTTTGTATAATGGTTCCACAAAGAAAGGTTGATGATGGTTATTAGCTTAACAATATTCGAATTTCATTAATAAAAGGTCCGAGTACTAGAATAACCACTCAAAAATGAAAGATATATGGAAAGAATATTATTGCAAAAGTAAAATAAAACACTCCTCTCGCTAAAGAGACCTCTATTGAGATACCAACACAAAGTTGTTTGACCTGTGATCTGAGGGGTCAAAGGCCAGTGAAAATCCCTAGAGAGTTATGAAAACCTGACAGTCACATGACATCATAAGCAGTAGAGGCTCAAAAAGGAAGTGGACTGACTCCAGAATATGCAGACCAATAGAGAAAATAAAATAAAAAATCAGAAGAGGCAACAATTCCTTAAAAACTCTATACAAGAAAAGGAGCGCGGCTCTTCCTCATCTGATTTCCAAAGATTAATAAATATTGTTTTATAATTAAATGGAAACAAATAAAGCTCCAAGGACCAAGGGTCTCATTAGATCACTAAAAAGAAGTAGGCTTCAGCCCAAGCCATAGATGGTGTCCCTGTAATATGACCTTACACCTAGAAATCTGACATCCTGTAATTTTTAATAAATTGCTCCTAATCGCTTAACAACTTTTAAATGTCATAACTTTCACTAACATTGACATTATACATTTTAGGGAGGCAGAATGGCTAAACGTGCGGATTCAGTTTCTCTCCATAGCCAGCCAGACACAAAAATTACCATTATCACACAGTACAAGTATTTCCATAAGATTTTTTTTTAATATTGAAAAGAAAGCAGTGTTTCTCTCCTTAAACATGACCTTTCCAGAAAAGTGTGAGCCTCTTAACCTGGGAGTAGGAAATTCATCGGCCTGAATTAATCCTCCCAGCACTATTCAATCGAAAACCATCTTTTATGAGCACACAGGTCATCGTGTATATTAAAGTGACAAAGTATGAAATTAAACATTTCTTATCACTAGTGATCCCCTACTGTATTGTCAGAAATGGCATTTCAAATCACACCTCAAGCTTTTATTCAAACTGACAATTACACTGCAAATATTCAGGCTCTGGTTTCTCAAAGGTGGTGGGAAGCAATATTCCTCCCTCTCTTTCTTTGTAATTTTGGGCATTCTGCAAAGAGAGAAGAAAATAAGTACAGAAAATTTTTCTAATTTTCTCTTGAAAAAAGAGCAATTGTCTCTTCAGTACTATTCTTATGCTCACCAGATGCAATTTCCTTTGAGAATAAATGTATAAAAATCAATGTGTGTGTTGTTTTTTTTTAAAAAAAAAAAAAAGGCTACCCACATGCTGTATCTAATTATTCAACAAAGTATCCTTTTCAAAGTAATTACCAACTAACAAGTGTATGCCTCCTTTCCTGAAATGAAGGAAAGTGGAATTTTAGAAAACAAAAGCACATTTTTCTATCAATTTACATATAATTTCAGTGTTGCGATTTTTGTTCCTAATTTTCAAGCAGCAGCATATCTACTTTAAAAATTTCTATTAATCTGTCAATTAATAAGAGTAATGATTTTCATGCACACATGAGTCGTTTGTAGAACATCACTTTTGAAGAAAACCATTTGGTGAAAGAAAACAATTCCTTTTGATTAATCTTTTTGTTTTCTTGTTTTTAATTTTTATACCTTTTGTATAAATCTAAAAAACATTTTAAGGGATTTTTAACAAATTTATTTTCTATAATAATAAAACAAAACCAATATAATAAAATGAGAATTCACAAGTCTATACCAATAAAAATGAATGAATGAAGAAAACGACAAATCCTTTCCTTACTATAGAATTCCAAAAAAATAAATGTGGACAATGATAGAACTTTTAAAAAACTCACCATTTAGCATCACTTTTAATAATAAGTGTCTCATGCAAGAATTGATATTAGATACAAAAATTCATGGGCTATTTTAAAGTCTCAAAGCATCTCTTCATCCTATATAATAAATAGGTAATATGCAAATTAATCCTCCCACCCTCACAAAATAGCCATCCCCATATGGTCAAAGATGGCCACCACAAGATGGCAGGCAGGGGAGAGTAGTTGAGGTGAGTAGGCCTGCAGGGAAGGGCAGTTGGGAGCAACCAGGCTTGCAGGGGAGGGCAGTCAGTGGTGACAAGGCTGGCAGGGGAGGGCAGATGGGGTGGATTAGGCCTGCAGCAGAGGGCAGTAGGGGGGAACCAGGCCAGCAGGGGAGGGCAGTTGGGGGCGACAGGGCTGGTAGGGGAGGACAGTTGGGGGCAATCAGGCTGGCAGGGAAGCAGTTAGGCATCTATCAGGCTGGCAGAGGAGTGGTTAGAGGGTGGTCAGGCTGGCAGTCAGGCGAGC
>PVJN01025596.1:0-29875 GCA_004026805.1 Lasiurus borealis | reverse complement strand
CACTAACAATGTGCCTAGTTCTGGGCTAAGAATTTCTTAAAATAAACTTTTATTGATTTTTACAGAGAGGAAGGGAAAGAGATGGAAACATCAGAGAGAGCAACACGGACCAGCTACCTCCTGCATGCCTCCCACTGGGGATGTGCCCACAACCAAGGTCCATGCCCTTGACCAGAATCGAACCTGGGACCTTTCAGTCTGCAGTCCGATGCTCTATCCACTGAGCCAAACCAGTTAGGGCCACACCCTGGTTTCCCTCACCTCTTCAAACAACCCTAATCTCATCTCCTTTGCTCCTCTTTCTCTGCCCTACCTCAAAGTGTTGGCATGCCCCATGGCTGTTATGGGTCTTCTCATCTCCAATGATACTCTCTCCCTACGATATCTCCTCCAGTTCCTTGACTCCAAATGACATAAAAGGACTGCCAAACCTGTCTCTGGCCTTGATCTCTCCTTGATCTCCGAGCTTGTATCTCCAACTGCTTATTTGATATCTCTACTCTGAAGTCTTCTGGACATCTGACTAAAGGATCCAAATGAAACCCTGTCCCCGTTTCCTTCACCCTTATTTCAAAAATGGATCATCCACCTAGTCTCTAACCAGAAATCAAGTCATCCATGATTACTTCTCCTTCACCCCCACACCAAACCAGTCAACCTAAGTAATGAGGTAGACTGAAGCAAACTCAGATGACCAGAAATTTAGTTTGTTTTAGGGAACAGCAGAGGGATTACAATTTTGGAAACCCATGCTGTAGCAAGCTACAGGCTAGTCTGTTGAGGGTTTGGGATAGGATGTACATATGGGCAAGCAGCACAAAGAGGGGGAAATTCAGTCAGAGTCCAAGCAGTAATTTCACTGACTTGAGGAAGAGGAGAGATTCTTTTTTAATATTTTATTGATTTTTCACAGAGAGGAAGGGAGAGGGATAGAAAGCTAGAAACATCGATGAGAGAGAGTCATCGATCAGCCACCTCCTGCACGCCCCCTACTGAGGATGTGCCCGCAACCAATGTACGTGCCCTTGACTGGAATCGAACCTGGGACCCCTCAGTCCGCAGGCTGACGCTCTATCCACTGAGCCAAACCGGTTTCGGCAAGAGGAGAGATTCTTAGTGAGTGTTCACTGTTCTGGAGATAAGTCTCCATCTTCTGTAAATCAGGCATGTATGAGAAATCAGTCTCTCAGTTCTCAAGTTCCTTTCCTCTGAGAGCACGTGTGAGAATCTCCATTTCACATCCTCTGGTTTCATTTTATTTTATTTTTTAAATATATTTTATTGATTTTTTACAGACAGGAAGGGAGAGGGATAAAAAGTTAAAAACATCAATGAGAGAGAGACATCAATCAGCTGCCTCCTGCACGCCCCCTACTGGAGTTGTGCTCGAAAGCAAGGTACATGCCCCTGACCAGAATCAAACCTGGGACCTTTCAGTCCACAGGCCTACACTCTATCCACTGAGCCAAATCGGTCTCTGCAGCCTCCGGTTTCATTTTAGATTGAAATCCTTTCTCAAACCGATCAGCAAAGACCCGTTCACTCCATTTCCCAAACAAGATGCACCTGTAGTCCTTTCTCTTGGCTACTTTCCATTGTTACTACCGAGGCTAGGCAGGTATCCTCTCTTGCCTAATGGTCTCACTTCTAGTCTTGCCCTCTTCAAGTCAGCTCTCCACACAGCAGCAAGTCTGGCGTGCATAACACCGAATGTAACTCAGATCTCGCCCCTCTGCTTAAACCTCAATGACGTCTCCTTAGAATAAAAGCCAAAATCACAAGCTACCAGATAGATGACAAATGACTTCACCTACTGCCTCTCAGCCCACTGGTTCCTGGGTTCTCCCAAACCAAGATTTTTCCTCCCTCAGAGCCTTTGCACACACCGTTCTCAAATCAGAATCTGGGACGCTCTCCATCTCCGTGCCCTCCATGTTGATATGGCCTGTTCCTCCTTGTTCTCTAGACTCAGGTTAAATATCACTTCAAAGATTTCTTTTCTGGCCACTTCAACCTAAAGTAGGTTCCTCTATTATTCTCCATTCCAGCTCTCAGTTTCCCTCAGAGCACTTACCACAATTCGTAACTTACTTGTTACTTTTTTTTTTTAAATATATTTTATTGATTTTTTTACAGAGAGGAAAGGAGAGAGTGGAGAGTTAGAAACATCAATGAGAGGTAGACATCGATCAGCTGCCTCTTGCACGCCCCTACTGGGGATGTGCCTGCAACCAAGGTACATGCCCTTGACCGGAATCGAATCTGGGACCTTTCAGTCTTCAGGCCGATGCTCTATCCACTGAGCCAAACTGGTTTTGGCAACTTGTTACTTTTTTTAAAAAAAATTTTTATACATGTCTCCCCATTGCCCCCCCCTCCCTCCCAGGCATACCCCAACCCCCCCAGTGTCTATGTTCATTGGTTGTTACTTCTTTTTGTCCTCTATTCATATTAGAATGTCAAGTCAAGGGGAGCAAGAACTGCGATCTCCAGAACAAACAAACAAAAAAGAACTACCTCGAGCACTTAGCACCATGCCTAGCACGCGATAGACACAATATCTAATGAATCTGTGTCTTCCACGCACTTCAAACCTAAGTTCCTCCCTTAAACTCGGCAGCAATTTCCCGCGGGAGGAAACATGCTCCCCATCGTGCAAAGAAGGAAACCGAGTCAGGTTCCTAACTTGTCTGCGGTCACTGAGCTAGTAACTGCAGGAGCCGGGGGCTGTAGGTCCCCAGGGCCCCCGCTCAAACGCCACACACCACACACCACGCTGAAGTTTCCGGTTTGGGGAACTCAGCAGTGCAGCAGCCCTTGGAATATAAAGCCAGGAAGAAGGAAAAGAGCGCCCACGGGCTCCGCTAAGTTCCCAGCAGGCCCTGCGCTCCGAGATGCTGCCTGACAAGTGGGCGGTCCCCGGCGCCGGAAGACCGACGAGAAACTACGTTTCCCAAGAGGCGCCGCGGGGCGCGGCTGACGGGCGGAAGCGAGGCCGGCGACGGCGTGACGTAGCTCAGGGACGCTGGCGCGCGGGGTTTAAACTGAGGCGGTTTGCGGGCGTTGAGGCTTCGCAGAGTTAGGGGAGTTGGAGATTCTCTTTTGTGTGTGTGTGTGTTTGTTTTCCGGCGCATCTGCCGACTGACTGCGCAATGGACTCGGCGCTGCAGGCCCGCTTGTTTCCCGGTCTCGACATCAAGATCCAGCGCAGTAATGGTGAGGGGCGGGGTCCCGCGGCCCGGGGTTCGGGGGTTCGGAGACGGCTGAAGCGACTGCTCCTCCCCAAACGGCGGGGCCCTGCGCCGCTGTTGGGGATTCCGCTCACCTCAGAGCCCGGTCTCTGCACTGGCGGTCCGTCTCCCCCCCTTTCCCCCCCGGGGCCCCCTGCGGGGCGGTTGGCCCCCTGCAGCCCTCGGGGCGGAGGTGCGGCTCCGCGGGCCAGTGGGCCTTGCAGGGAAGTTAGGGTTGCTAGAGTGACTTCTTCCCCGAAATTCTCCCCGGGGCCTGCCCTGGTCTTGCAGGGACCTCGGCCTCCACGCCCTCTGCTCTCTGTAAATAAATGTGGCGCAGCTGAGTGTGTCAGGCCTGGGATTCAGGGCAACAAGACAGGTCCCTGCTCTTCAGGAGATTGAATTCTGTTCTCTCTCTCTCTCTCTCTCTCTCTCTCTCCCCCCCCTCTCCCCTCCCCCATTTCCCCCTTGTCATTAGGTCCTAATGATTAGAACTGTCAGGTTAAGACTGGTTCTCTGCCCACCTCACTATGGGATGTCCTACGGGTGAAGTGCCAGGAAGCGTGTGTCCTGTTAAAATGAAAGAAAGGCAGCTGTCCTTTCCTTCAGGTCAACTCCTCATTGAGAGTCTCTCTGGGATCTTTATCTTTTTTTAAAAATTATTATTATTATTATTATTATTATTATTATTATTATTATGTTTTTATTGATTTCAGAGAGGAAGGGAGAGGGAGAGAGATGTAGAAACATCCATGATGAGAGAGAATCATTGATTGGCTGCAATGGAGCCTGCAACCTGGGCATGTACCCTTGACCAGAATCGAACCCGGGACCCTTCAGTCTGCAGGCCGACACTCTAATCCACTGAGCCAAACCGGCCAGGGCGATGTTTATCTTTATAAAAATAAGTTTTTATTGATTTTTTAGAGAGAGAGGAAGAGAGAGAGACAGAGACATCGATGAGAGAGAAACATCCATCAGCTGCCCCCTGCACAGCCCCCACTGGAGATTGAGTCCACAGCCCAGGCATGTACCCTGATGGAGAATAGAACCCCAAACCTGAGCCACACTGACGGGGCTCTCTGGGGGATCTTAAAAGTGAAAAAGATGGGTAACTCTGACGTTTTTATATTCTAGGCCTAATTCACAGTGCCAGTGTAAGGACTGTGGACTTGGAGAAAGCCTGTGTTTCTGTGGAATGGATAGAAGGAGGTGCCACAAAGGGCAAAGAGGTAGGTTCTGCCTAAAAGATCTGTGTGAAATGGGACTGGAGAGAGTCTTTAAAACATTTATTTTTTAAAATTTAATCTCTATTGTTCAGATTATTACAATTGTTCCTCTCCACCCCCTGCCCCAAAGCTCCCCTCCACCCTGTTCCCACCCCACCCTCTGCTCTTACCTCCCCACTACTGTCCTCATCCATAGGTGTACGGTTTTTGTCCAGCCTCTTCCCCCACCCACCCCCATTTCTTTCCCCCCTTTCTATGCCCCTGATTCTGTTATTCTGTTCATCAGATTTTGAATTCACTTAATTTTTAGATTCACTTGTTAATAGACATGTATTTGTTCTTCATAATTTTTATCTTTACCTTTTTCTTCTTCCTCTTCTTAAAGAATACCTTTCAACATTTCATATAATACTGGTTTGGTGATGAACTCCTTTAACTTTTTCTTATCTGTGAAGCTCTTTATCTGCCCTTCAGTTCTGAATGATAGCTTTGCTGGGTAGAGTAATCTTGGTTGTAGGTTCTTATACTTGATCTTAGCCAAAAGGCCGAGAAGCGATGGTTTTAGGTTCTTGCTATTGAATATTTCTTGCCAATCCCGTCTGACCTGTATAGTTTCTGTTGAGAAATCAGCTGACATTCGTATGGGTGCTCCCTTGTAGGTAATTAACTGTTTTTCTCTTGCTGCTTTTAATATTCTCTCTTTGTCTTTGCTCTTGGTATTTTAATTATGATGTGTCTTGGTGTGGTCCTCTTTGGATTCCTTTTGTTTGGTGTTCTGTGTGCTTCCTGGACTTGTAAGTCTATTTCTTTTACCAGATGTGGGAAGTTTTCAGTCATTATTTCTTCAAATAGGTTTTCAGTATCTTGCTCTCTTTCTTTTGGCATCCCCATAATTCTGATCTTGGTACACTTAAAGTTGTCCCAGAGTCTCCTTACACTATCTTCAAATTTTTGAAAAAAATTTTTTTTCTCTTCCTGTTGGGTGTTTTTTGCTTCTTTGTATTTCAGATCTTTGACTTGATTCTTGCCTTCCTCTAGTCTGCTGTTGGATCTCTGAATAATATTTATGTATGCTTAATTTCTAGTTGGTCCTTTTTCATTTCCTCGAGGATCTCGCTAAATTTATCGGCCTTTTCTAGAAAATTCTTGAAAAACCTTATAACCGTGGTTTTGAATTCTATATCCAGTCATTTGCTTTCCTCCATTTCTTTCATTTGTGATCTGTTTCTTTGTCTCTGCATTTTGGCTGCTTCCCTGCGTTGGTAGAGTAGCTTTGTGCGGTAGGTGTCCTATAGAGCCGTGTCTCTGCCTCCCCCAGTTACCTGAGGTGGACACTCTTGGTGCACCCCTTTGTGGACTGTGTGTAGTTACGTCTTGATTGTTGTTGGTATCACTGGGAGGAATTGACCTCTGGGCCAATTGGCTGTGACGATCAGTTGTGCTACACTGGGAGAACTTCTGTGCTGGAAATACCCTTATAAGACAAGACTTGTAAAATTACAAAAGCCTCTGTGCTCAGCTTGGATGGGGCAGAATCTCAGGGCAGAGCAGACAGCCTTGGCTTCCCGTCGGCCCTGCCCTATTGAGGTTCCTGGGTCTCAGTGTCCCTCTGTAATCTCTGCAAGCACCTCTGAGAGAAAGCCACCCTTGAGTTTTGCCTGCTGGCGGACAGTCCAGTTTCTCTTCGAATGAGTCTGGGTTCCCAAAACTGGAGTTCAGCTCAGTTGGAAGATTCCATTTTCCTCCCACTTTAGAAAGCCAGCCGTGTACTCAGCAGTCAGTCCTCTCTGTGTGCACATGCCTCCTGATCTCTGTCTTCTGCAACTCCCCTGAGTCTCAGTGTGCTTTCCCTTTTCCTGACAGTCCAGTTTCCACCTGAATGGGTCTGGGTTCCCAGCGTCTTGCCCGGGACTGGAGGTCAGCACAGTTGGGAGCTTCTGTCTCCCTTCTGCTGAGGAAGCCAGTCATGCACTCAGCCACCTGTGCACTCAGCCGCCCGTCCTCTCCATGTGCACATGTCTCTATACCTCAACCTTTTGCAGCTCCTCTGAGTCTCAAAGTGCTTTCCTCTTTCCTTCTATTTGTAGAATTTCCACTCAGCAAGCTTTCCTGTGGTTCTGGATGATGTCTGTTTTGTCTTTTAGTTGTTTTGATATTGTTGTGTGAAGCAGTAGTTTAGGTGTTTACCTATACCACCATCTTGGTTTTGCTCTAAAACATTTTTTTATTGATTGATTTTAGGGGGTGAGAGGGAGGGAAAAAAAATCCTTTTTTTGTCCCTGTTACTTACAGATTCATTGGTTGCTTTTTTTGTTGTTGTTGTTGCTTCTTGTTTGTGCCCTAATCAGGGGTTGGAATCATAACTTTGGCCAAGAGTCTGTTTTGTTTTGTTTTTAAATTTATTTTTATTGATTTCAGAGAGGAAAGGGGAGAGAGAAAGAGAGAGAGAGAGGGAGGGAGAAACATCAGTGATGAGAGGGAATCATCGATTGGCTGTCTCCTGCATGCCCCATATTGGGCATGTTCACTGACTGGGAATCAAACCTTGACCTCCTGGTTCATAGGTCAACACTCAACCACTGAGCCATGCTGGTCAGGTGAGAACCTGTTTTTCTTTTTCTTTTAACATATTTTTATTGATTTCAGAGAGAAAGGGAGAGGGAGAGGGAGATAGAAACATCAATGATGGGAGAGAATCATTGATCGGCTGCCTTCTGCACACCCATACTGAAGGTTGAGCCTGCAACCCGGGCATGTGCCCTGACTTGGAATCAAACTGTTAATCTCCTGGTTCACAAGTCATTGCTCAACCACTGAACCACACCAACGGCTGCGAGCCTGTTTTTGATGCTGTGTTGTCCTTTCTGATCTTAAATATGATCCTCTTTGGATGCATTGGGATTTTATTTTGTAAGGCCTATTCTGAATTGCAGCAATCAAAAATTTCTGGTGTTTGTAGAATGCAAACTATTTGGAATCCTAAAACCTTGCCCACCTAAGCTAGCTTCTGAATACATATGATAATTGTTGGGGAGTGGTAATTGATAACCTAGTTGAGAAGACAAAAGTATGTTTCTGAAACACCACATAATATGGCAACTTGTGATAAATAGTACAGGTGAATAGTCCTAGGGCAGCTCAGAGGTGGAACTCATTGAGGATGAGCTGGGCTTGTGGGAGTGGACAGTAAAGTTTAGCAGATGCACTAATGGGGACTAATGAAGAAGCTGGCTACAAGCAGTAGAAGGCTCAGGCTGCTGGGTCTTCATCTCTGGCACTAAGATGTTCAAGGTTTTATTCTGTAGCCAGTGAGGTGCCTGGGAAGAATTTTGAGGAGAGGAGAGTTGTGACTAAGATATTTATGCCTTGGAGGCATTGATGTGTGGTGAAGAAGTCACCAGGCTAGGAGTATGAAAACCTGGGTTTTAGTCTGTCTTTGCCACTACTTTATATATTCTCAGGCATGTTTCTGCCTCTCTTAAAAAAATTCAGTTTCCTCATCTATAAGAAGGAGATGATAATATCAATCTCATAATCCTTTTGTGCAGGTTTCAAAGCGCCACACAAGAGAAAATACAATACAGTAAAAAAGGCAAACACTGTGTTTGGTGCTGGTGATACAGAGGTGTGGGAGAAATAGACCTGAGCCCTCTTTCATAGAGCTTACTGAAATATATGTACAGGGCTTGCTTAGGATAGCAGATATTTATATGCTTTGTTGGAAAAATAAATGGATCGAATACTTTGATGCTCTTGAATAAAGAAATTTCTAAAATTTCTTTCAACCAGCTGCTAGTTCTTTATGATTTCTTTTGTTTTAGTTTGTTGTTGTTTGTTTAGAAACACAGCTCTTGTTGTGTCTCACATATTGCCTGTAGAATAAGGTCCAAACTTCTTGTGAGGCATTCAAAAACTTTTCAAGATCGGATCCCAATCAACCTTTTTTCTTTTTATCACACAAAATACCTTGTGCCAGGGGCAAGTAGGGCAGCTCCCCACTCTGTGACCATGCCTATAGCCTTGGTGCCTTTACGCTCTGATTCTTTCCTCCTGGGATGTTCACCCTTAATCATCAGTGTGAAAAGCAGTTAGTGTCAGAACTAGGATTAGGATTCTGGTTTCCCATGTTGTTTATGCTTTCTGGAGTTTAGGGGTCAGAAATGGAGGAGGGATATCTAGTAAGGACTTGTAGCTGTCCAAAAAAAGTAGATAGACATATGGTTATTGAAGTGTTTGCCAGTTTTTGCATTTGGTTATTCTGTCTTCCTTGTCTATCTCATGCTGCTTTGGTTTCTCTCCCTTTGTATATATGACTTCTCTCCCCCCATTAGAATGTGAGCTCACTGAAGGCAAGGGTGATATATGTCTTTTTTTTTTTTTTAATAATTCTTTATTGTTGAAAATATCACATATGTTCCCATTTTCCCCTCCATTCGCCCCCTCCAGCATGCCCCTAGGACTTCAATGAAGGGCAATATGTCTTAATTCAGCTTTTTTTTTAGCCCAAATTCTTTTTTTATTTAATAAATCATTATTGTTCAGATTATTACATTTGTTTCTCTTTTCCCCCCCCATTGTTCCCCTCCACTCGGCTCCCACTCCTCTCTCTGCCCTTACCTCCACCCGCATTGTCCTCATCCATAGGTGTAAGATTTTTGTCCAATCTCTCCCTGCACTCCCCTCACCCCTTTCCTCCTGAGAATTGGCAGTCCACTCCCTTTCTATGTCCCTGATTCTATTATATTCACCAGTTTATTCTGTTCATCAGATTTTTAATTCACTTGATTTTTAGATTCACTTGTTAGATATGTATTTGTTGTTCCTAATTTTTATCTTGAACTTTTTCTTCTTATTCCTCTTCTTAAAGAGTACCTTTCAACATTTCATATAATACTGGTTTGGTGGTGATGAACTCCTTTAACTTTTTTTTATCTGTGAAGCTCTTTATCTGCCCTTCAATTCTGAATGATAGCTTTGCTGGGTAGAGTAATCTTGATTGTAGGTTCTTACTATTCATCACTTTGAATATTTCTTGCCACCCCTGTCTGGCCTGCATAGTTTCTGTTGAGAAATCAGCTAATTTGAATGGGTGCTCCCTTGTAGGTAATTATCTGTTTTGTTTTGTTTTTCTTGCTGCTTTTAATATTCTTTGTCTTTTGCTCTTGGTATTTTAATTATGATATGTCTTGGTATGGTCTTCCTTGGATTCATTTTATTTGGGGTTCTGTGTGCTTCCTTGTAAATCTATTTCTTTCACCAGGTGGGGGAAGTTTTCAGTCATCATTTCTTCAAATAGGTTTTCAGTATCTTGCTCTCTCTCTTCTTCTGGCACCCCCATAATTCTGATGTTGGTACACTTGAAGTTGTCCCAGAGGCTCCTTACACTATCTTCACATTTTTGGATTATTTTTTCTTTTTGCTTTTCCAGTGGAGTGTTTTCTGCTTCTTTGTATTTCAAATTTTTGACTTGATTCGTGTGTTCCTCTAGTCTGCTGTTAAGTTTCTGTATAATATTTTTTATATCAGTCAGTGTATGTTTAATTTCTAGTTGGTCCTTTTTCATCTCCTCTTGGGTTGCACTAAATTTATCCATCTTTTCTAGGAAATTCTTGAAAAACTTTATAACTGTGGTTTTGAACTCTATATCCAGTCGTTCGTTTTTCTCAGCTTTTTTCGTTTGTGATCTGTTCCTTTGTCTTCACATTTTCTCTATGGTAGGAGAATTTCTGTGCTGGAGTCAGCCTTATGATACAAGACTTGCAAAATTGCAAAAGCTTCTCTGTTGAGTTTGGATGGGGTGGAGTCTCAGGTCTGAGCAGACATACTTGGCTTCCAGTCATCCTCACCCTACACGGCCCCTGGGTCTCAAGTGTATCTTGTTAATAGATGCAGCCCTCTCTGTGCACACTCACACGTGCAGGTGCCTCCAGACCTCTGCCTTTCTGGTTCCCTTGCCCTCCAGGACCCACATAAGTCTGGGTCCTCAGGGTCTTGCCTGAAACTGGGTGTCAGTGCAGTTAGAAGTGGAGTTCAGTGCTGTTGGGAGGCTCTGACTTCCGCCCACTCAGCTTTTTGCAGCTCCTCTGAGTCTGTGAGCCCCTCTCTTTCCCTCTAGTTGTAGAATTTCCACTCAGCCAGCCTTCCTGTGGTTCTGATGATGTCCGTTCTGTCTTTTAGTTGTAGTTTTGAAATTGTGTGCAGCAGCAGTTTAGGTGTTTACCTATGCCACTATCTTGGTTCTCTCTTAATTCATCTTTGAATATCTCTTTCTACTGTTTTACTTGTGCATAATACATTTTTTGTGTTGTTGTTAATCCTCACCTGAGGATGTTTTTCCATTGATTAAGGTATTACATATGTGTCCTTATCCCCCCTTTGCCCACAACCCCTCCACTCATGCCCTTACCCCCCTGGTGTCTATGTCCATTGGTTATGCTTATATGCATACATATAAGTCCTTTGCTTGATCTTCCTCCCTTACCCCCACCTTCCCCCTACATTTCCTCTGAGGTTTGACGGTCTGATCAATGCTTCTTTGTCTCTGTATCTGTCCAACTGATTTTTAGAGAGAGTGGAAAGGAGGGAGAGAGGCAGATAGAAATATTCATGTGAGAGAGAGAGATCAATTGGTTGCCTCCCACACACATACCCCGACCAGGACCAAGGATCAAGCCTGCAACCATGGTACATGCCTTTGACTGGAATCAAACCCTTCAGTCCCCAAGCCGATGCTCTATCCACTGAGTCAAATTGGTTAGGTTGCATAATGAATTGTTTAATAAGCCAGTTAATAAGTAGGAAGTAAAACTCTCACCCTAATGTGTTTGAGTTGTTCCTAGAGAGTTTCAGGACTCCAGTGATGTAAACCTAGAATTATGACTTCACTGCAGGAATGAGCAGGCTGCTGTGACTGGGGAAGAAGTTTCTGGGCCTATTAGAAAAATGTAGGTAGATTAGGGTTAGGTAGCAGCTCTCTGGAACATGTCCCTGCCCATAGGATCCTGAAGGGCCCTTCCTTTTTAACTATCACTGGGACTGTTAGAACTTGTTTCCTCCTTTGTGTCAGCCAGCAAGAAGTGTTTTGGGCACTCTGCCCAGCAGGATCCCACTGCCCAGCAGAACAGTAGGGGAGCCAGGTACCCCAAATCTGTGGACTACCTGACTGTTTGTCTGCCTGCCTGTCTTCTCTTCATCTCGTTCTCATCGCTGACATCTACCATAGCTTGGAAATCAGAAACTAATATCCAGATGGTAAACCACAGCTAAGGAATAAATATTTGTTTATAGCTATTAGTGGAACTTAAACTTGGTAAAGTCTGAATCTTGGTTGCAGAGATGCAATTGGATTGAAAAAGCTAAGTTATTTCATTTAAACTTTCATTTACTCCTTGCAGATTGATTTTGATGATGTGGCTGCAATAAACCCAGAACTCTTACAGCCTCTTCCCTTACACCCGAAGGATAATCTGCCTCTGCAGGTGAATGTAATGGTAGGTGCCTGTCATCTGGCTGCAGCAAGTGCCCCAGAGGATTCATTGGCTTTTGGCTCTTTACTGGATTGTTTTCTGAGACTGCCTTGGACTTCAGCCTGGCACTTGGGCCATTGAGAATTGATAATAGCTGCATATGGTGGTGGTGTGTTTTGTTTTTCAGAAACAAAAGCGCAGATCAGTCAACTCCAAAATTCCTGCTCCAAAGGAAGGTAAATGGACTTCTACTGGCTTATTGTCATGGGGTTGTGCCCAGAAGGATGTTCCTGGGGCTTAGGAACCTGTGAGATACACTCATTGTTCCAGTTTAGCAGGTGGCTTCTATGTGAGCTGAGTCCTGCCCCACCTTCCTCAGTGAGGAAGAATCTAACCTACAGGGAGGAGGAAATGGAGAGGTACAAAGTTTCAGTTATGCAAGATAAATAAGTTCTAGAGATCTAATGTGCAATATAGCGCCTATGATTAACAGTATTGCATTGTCTACTTAAAATTTTACTGTAAGGGTAGATCTTATATTAGTGCTCTTACCACAGAAGGAAAAAATAACCATAACAAAGAGGGTGGGAGTAAACTTTTAGAGGTAATAGGTATGTTTATGGCATTGATTGTGATGATGTTTTCATGTAGGTGTGTACTTACTCCAAACTCATTAAGTTGAATACATTAAATATCTGTTTGTATGTCAATCATCCCTCAAGCAAGTTAAAAAAAAAATTAATCCAGCCATCTAACCTACAGCTCTTAGACCAACCTCTCAGTGACCTGGTGCATTTGGGAAATTTGCTGACAGGTCTAGAAGTCTTTGTTGTGGAATCCAGAATGGTAATCAGCTTTGGCAGGCTAGTTTTCTTCCCTCAGGGGAACAGTGGGCCTTGGAGTGAGTTGGTGAACAAGCTGTGAGAAAAGCTAGGTCCAGATTGTTTAGAGGTATGGTCTAGTCCAATGGTTCTCAACCTTTCTAATGCCGCGACCCTTTAATACAGTTCCTCATGTTGTGGTGACCCCCAACCATACTTCATAACTGTAATTTTGCTGTTATGAATTATAATGTAAATACCTGTGTTTTCTGATGGTCTTAGGCGACCCCTGTGAAATTGTCGTTTGACCCCCAAAGGGGTTGTGACTCACAGGTTGAGAACCGCTGGTCTAGTCGATGGTGCTATAGAGATCTGGGGTTGGGGTAGGATAAGTGGGATTTTAGTAGTGCCTCAAAAGGTTGGGCTTTCGCTGAGACCGGTTTGGCTCAGTGGATAGAGCATCAGCTTGCATACTGAAAGGTCCCAAGTTCGATTCCAGTTGGGGGCATGTACCTTGCTTGCGGGCACATCTCCACTGTGGGGCGTGCAGGAGGCGGCTGATCGATGTCTCTCTCTCATCTGATGTTTCTCCCTTCCTCTCTGTAAAAAAAATCAATAAAATATATTAAAAAAAAAAAGTTGGGCTTTCTCTGAAGAAGTCAGCATAAACCTACTTTGACTACAATAGTCTGTGACCATAGAGGCACAAACTGCATAAGAAATCCAGCTTGTTATTCAGAACCAGCTATACCTGCATGGCCTATCCCAGTCCAGAGAATATCACTGCCCTGCATGATGTAGCTATTCCAGGAGTCAGAGTAACTTCTTGGCCCAGGATGAAAGTTGTGAGCTTGGGCTGGGCATGAGTGGTGTGGTGCTGGCCCTCTCTTCCTGGCCTGCAGGAGAGATGGAAGTGGCAGCAGTCTTACTCCACATGCCTGACCCCAAGGGATATTGCCACAGCTCCTTGTAAATGGAAAAAAAAAATTTTTTTAATAAAGATGCATGTTACCTATTGAACAGTAGAATGAAGCACAAGATGATAAATTTTTTGGGAAATAGGAAAATATTAATAATTTCTGTTCTTGCCCTAGCCGGCTTGGCTCAGTTGATAGAGCATCAGCCTATGGACTGAAGGGTCCCAGGTTTGATTTCAGGCCAGGGCAAATGCCTGGGTTGTGGGCTTGATCCCCAGTAGCAGGTGTGCAGGAAGCAGCTGATCAATGATTCTCTCTCATCATTGATTTTTCTATCTCTCTCTATTTCTCCCTCCCTCCCTGAAATCAATAAAGAAATATATTAAAAATAATAATTTATGCTCTTTATGAAAGACATGGATTATATAGAGCCATCAGATTAACCTAAATTTAGGAGACTCAGAAATTCAGTACAAATTGATCTTGGCCTATATGACACACCACATGTTCTGTTTCCAAATGTATGACTTATTTTATTTTTTATTTTTATTTTTAAATATATTTTATTGATTTTTTTTTTACAGAGAGGAAGGGGAGGGGGATAGAAAGTTAGAAACATCAATGAGAGAGAGACATTGATCAGCTGCCTCTTGCACGCTCCTTACTGGGGATGTGCCCACAACCAGGATACATGCCCTTGACCGGAATCGAACCTGGGACCTTTCGGTCCGCCGGCCAATGCTCTATCCACTGAGCCAAACCAACCAGGTCTCAATGTTTATTTATTTTTTAATATATATTGATTTTTTACAGAGAGGAAGAGAGAGGGATAGGGAGTTAGAAACATCGATGAGAGACATCGATCAGCTGCCTTCTGCTGATCCTGGGGATGTGCCTGTAACCAAGGTACATGTCCTTGACCGGAATCAAACCCAGGACCTTTCAGTCCGCAGGCCGATGCTCTACCCACTGAGCCAAACCAGTTTCGGCAGCATTTATTTTTAAATTGCCTGTGCGCGTCATATGTCCCAGCTGGTCAGTTGGACATAGGGACATATGGTGATCACTTAACCTTTTATATATATACTAGAGGCCCAGTGCATGAAATTCCCTCAGCCTGGCCTGCACCCTCTTCAATCTGGAACCCCTTGGATGTCCTGCTGCTGGTTTAGGCCCAGTCCACATTCCTCTTACAATCCAGGACCCCTGGATCCTAACTGCTCACCTGCCTGCCTGCCTGATTAACACCTAACTGCTCCCCTGCCAGCCTGATGGCCCACAACTGCCCTCCCCTGCCGGCCTGATTGCCCACAACTGCTCTCCTCTGCTGACCCAACTGCCCTCCCCTGCCATGACCTGCCAGGCTCTGCCTTTACTGTGCCATCTTGTGACAACATTAGGACATGATGAGTGAGGGTGTGATGACCACCTAGGCTATTATTAGTATCAATAGGATTGTTTCTCTTTATGTAGGAAAACTATATAGATGGGTAGAAATGAATAAGAATTTACATATAACTCATTTGTTTATCTCAGTTAAGCATTCTTCTAGAAAATCAAGGTAACTGATTCCTGGGTTTCTGATGTGTGGCCCAAGTTTGGCTCTGTAAAGCTTCCTGAAGCTGTGGAAAAGCCCAGACTTTGGAATCAGACAGTCCTGGTATCACGACCTGGCTCTGACTCTTACAATTAAATGACATTAGACAAATTGCTTAATATCTCTGAACTTTAATGTTCCCTTCCATCAGGTGAGAATACTGCTGTTTATCTTCTACTGTTTTGAGGTATGGGAAGAACATTGTAGAATGATAGGTGCAGGATTAGGTTTATCTCTCCAGAAATGACTTCATATTGGCTGTAGATCCCTCCATTTGCTCAAGACAGATAGATGCTCTTGTGGGAGATATCCTTGCCCTTAGGAGCTTCAGGTTTGCAGAATGTGAACAAATTAGTTTGGGGATCACTAGTACTTAGCCTGTCTAATTTTTCCTTTCCTGGTGGTCAGGACTCATCTCACTATAGAATCTGGAGGGTTGCTCTACCAGCCCTCCTTATGCTACACTGATTGTCCCCGGTTCTTTAGGTCTCCGAAGCCGCTCCACTCGCATGTCCACTCTCTCAGAGGTTCGAATCACCCCTAAGGAGGACAATATGGAGGTGGACCTGCCCGTGCGTGCCAATTCCCGCAAGCAGTTCTTAGTTCCTAGTGAGTAATGAATCTGTTCTCCCTGTTTGACGCCCTGGAACAGCTCCTCACACATTTCCTGAATCTGTTCTGGAATATCCTCTAAGATTCCTACGTACCCTAGCTTAGTACTTAGTACTCTTCTGCCCCTGCCCCACAGGTCCCTTAGCTGAAAAAAATCTTTTGCCCCCCCCCCCCTTACTTGAAACATAATATACAGATATACAGAGAAGTGAACATACCATTGAGTATATACAGTTCTTGAACACACTCATATAACTGACACCCAGATCAAACAGAGCATTACCAGCACCCAAAAGTCCCCCTCAGGTACTCTTTCCAGCTCCTAAGCCCCCAACAAAACTTATAATCCTGACTTCTTTTCATTTATTTATTTATTTACTCTGGTTTAATGAAAATTTGATCCATTATCTTTTTCTTAATTAGAAATGATTTGCATCAATGTTACAGGGCATACAGGAACTAATGAGAATATATATATATATATATATATATATATATATATATATTTTTTTTTTTTTTTTTTTTTTTTTACAGAGAGGTAGAAACATCGATGAGAGAGAGACATCGATCAGCTGCCTCCTGCATGCCCCACACTGGAGATGTTCCTGCAACCAAGGTACATGCCCTTGACCGGAATCGAACCTGGGACCTTTCGATCCACAGGCCGATGCTCTATCAAACCTGTTTCGGCTAATGAGAATATTTTTAATAATACATATTAGTACTGTGTCCCAGAAGGCCACAGAGCTCTGTAAAAGAGACATAATTCTTTTTTTTCTTTATTGATTAAGGTATTATTTTTTAATATATTTTTATTGATTTCAGAGAGAAAAGGAGAGGGAGAGAGAAATAGAAACATCAATGATGAGAGAGAATCTTTGATTGGCTGCTTCCTGCACTGGGGATCAAGCCTGCATCCCAGGCATGTGCCCTGACTGGGAATTGAACCGATGCCTCCTTCTTCATAGGTCAGTGCTCAGCTGCTGAGCTACGCTGGCCAGGCAATTGTCAACTTTTATTAGATACATAAAATAGATGAAGATTTTGTAAGATACACAACCATTACATCTTACATATATCAAATTTAGCTTTTACAAAATGAAGGTAAAGGATCATGACCCAGTATGGGAAGTAATGAGTTATGGGTTGTACCTTTCAGGTTTGAATTAGTATGGTTAGTTTTGCTCAAATTTCCATTATTGCTGGCTTTTCAGTCTTTGCTCCTGTTAACCACCTGAGTTCCAAGGCTGTTTGGTTGTTTTTTTTTTAGTTCCAAGGCTTTTGAAAGTCAGAAAGGCCTGGCTTTTCTCCCAATGAGTAGCAAGACTTGGCCTAAGAACCCATGCTTGGGTCAAGCCTAAGGAATTCAGGCCTTAAAAGGCTTTTCCCTTCTTGGTGAAGCCCTTACTGAATTACTAACCCTTTTCTTTCTTTTTAATCGTCACCTAAGGATATTTTTTCCCCATTCATCTTTGTGTGTGTGTGTGTTTTGTTAATCCTCACCTGAAGCTGTTTTTTCCATTGATTTCTTAAGAGAGTGGAAGGGGGAGAGACGGAGAACCATCTATATGAGAGACATATTGATTGGTTTCCTCCTTCATGCACCCTAACCAGGGTCTGGGATGGAGCCTGTAAAAACAAGTTATGTGCTTTTGACCAGGAATCAAACCTGCATCCCTTTGGTCCATAGGCTAGTGCTCTAATCACGAGCAAAACTAGTCAGGGCAGGATAGTCAAGATTTCTTGACTCAGGAGCCTGCCCCTGCAGAGATACTAATCCAGTTCAGGGTATGGTTTGAGATAAAGGCAAAAACCCAAGTTCTGCTCACACTATAGGAGCCCGAGCTCTTGCTGAGCCAGCAGTCAGAAGCCGTCCTCCTGGTCCATGAGCTATGACGGCTCAGCTGAGTACAGCTGCAGTAGCCTGCCGGCTTCTCCGATGACTCTTGTTTCCTCACAGCTGACCCCCCTAGGAATTCCTGTCCTGCAGTGGCTGAAATACCAATTATGATGGTCAGCGAGGAGGTAGAAGAGCAAGTCCGTTCCGTGCGAGGCAGCTCTTCTGCAAACCCGGTAAACTCAGGTAGTAGACATGCTAAGCTTTCTGCTGCCCTACTCTTAGTGCAGGACAGTTTCATTCTGTTTCAAACCTGATCTGCCTTGGCACCTGAGTTCAAACTGCATTTGTCACTTGGGGGGCATGTTTCCCTGTGGTCATGGAATCACTTTTGCACAAAGGTGTCCCTGTCCTCTTAAGCTGGCAGAAACCTTTAATGTAATTGAGGTGTTGTCACAACTATAGTGTCTTGGCTGACACCTGAAGAAAAGCCTAGAATAACTATTGAGACTAAGAAGTGATGATCTCACCTCTCTGGTTGTTGAAAAAATGCCACAGAGGTATGGGGAGAGTTTGGGTTAGACATGGAGTACTCATGTGGGCATATCTTTATTTATTTTTATTTTTAAAATATATTTTATTGATTTTTTTACAGAGAGAAAGGGAGAGGGATAGGGAGTTAGAAACATCAATGAGAGAGAAACATCAATCAGCTGCCTCCTGCACATCCCCTACTGAGGATGTGCCCGCAACCAAAGTACATGCCCTTGACTAGAATCAAACATGAGCATATCTTTACTTGATAAGTTTACTTGATGAGTTTGACCATCCCAAGAGTCATATCTACTGCTTCCTCTCCTTGCATATAATGATTTAAGTGCAAAGGTCTTGAGAAGGCCTAGTCCAGTGATCTCCACGAGCCGCAGTTTGCTGCTCTGTTGACTAATGAGTTTGCCGACCACTGGCCTAGTCCTAGGAAAGACCCAGGACTCAGTACAGCAGCTAGAGAAGAATGGACTGGCTGGCCTAGACAAGTAAAAGAATGAACTTTTCCTTCCCTAGTTCGGAGGAAATCGTGTATTGTGAAGGAAATGGAAAAAATGAAGAACAAACGAGAAGAGAAGAAGGCCCAGATCTCTGAAATGAGAACCAAGCGAGCTCAGGTATCTTTGTTGGGAAGCTAGGGCAAGGGCTTATTGACAGGTATCTTTAACTGCAGTGTTAATGGCAACACAGATACAGTTGGGCCCCAGCATTACTGAGGCTCCAATTCTGATATCCAGGAAGCTTAACTGGTATCTCATCAGGATTCAGAGAACAATAAGTCAGATATTCTTCTGAGGGCCTTCACAGAGGGACTATTTCATGTTGACTGTTCAGTGGGCACATCTGTCACACAGCACAGTTGCCTGTTTCTCCAACCTCCTAGCTCTATGTGTGTGGTGGAGGTGCTGCAATGCAGGTCTAGTTTGGAGCATTTCCCCTTAGTTAGGTTCATTGCTCTGGGAATCCCAGCCTTCTGATCTTCTAAGTGGCCCTCACCCCATTTCTTGAGTGGTTTGGTGTATGTCTAGGCCCTCCTGCCAGTCTCTATTCCTAGGGCTTTGTCCTGGGTTCTCAACCTAGAGTCAGAGTGGGAGGAAGTGAGACGGTGTGGGGTTTTGTCAACTCTGATGGGCCAATTGCACAAGGAGAGATGTTGCTTTTACTTAGTACTGAAGCCTAAGAGCACTTACATCTTAGCAGTCAATGTTTTTTTTGCTCTTGTCCCAAACAGGAGTATGACAACAGCTTTCCAAACTGGGAATTTGCCCGGATGATTAAAGAATTTCGGGCTACGTTGGATTGTCATCCCCTTACTATGACTGATCCTGTAAGTAAATGCAAAGGGCTCCTGAGTAGGTGTGCAATTAAGAGATAGAAAACTTTAAAGGGGAGCATCGAGAAATCTTCCCTCAACGTTGAGGGTATTTTTAAGAGCCTTTGGTGAGTTGAAGTTAGACCTAGATAAGGGTCTGATTTTTATAAACTTCTCTCTACCTCCACCTTACCTTCTGTGGTCTTGAGTAACTAAAGAGGAGGCAGGGTCCTAGTGTTAGATCTTGGCTCCTGACTGGGCCAGACCTGGGATTGGAGGGGAGGGGCTCTGGAGAAGCTTTCTTTAATACTGCCCTAACCTTCTGTTGGTTGGTTGTCTTCTCTCATTCTCTTGAAGATAGAAGAGCACAGGATATGCGTTTGTGTTAGGAAACGCCCGCTGAATAAACAAGGTAAACTCCATTCAGTCAGAAAGGGGCTTTGGAGTAAAAGAAGATTCCTGTATCCAGGGAGCATCCCCTGAAAATACTCTTCTTCTGCAGAATTGGCCAAGAAAGAAATTGATGTGATTTCCGTTCCTAGCAAATGTCTCCTCTTCGTACATGAGCCCAAGTTAAAAGTGGACTTAACAAAGTATCTGGAGAACCAGTCGTTCTGCTTTGACTTTGCATTTGATGAAACAGCTTCAAATGAAGTCATCTATAGGTTAGTCCTTTGCCTCTTCTCACCACCACCCCTTTCCACCTCCCTCGCCCTATTTGGTCTTTTCCATGCAAGACACTATGGTAACACTGCTCACAGACATGCTGGACTCTAAAGCCCTTCCTGGCTTCCTCTCATGTTTTATTTTTTAATGTATTTTTATTGATTTCAGAAAGGAAGGGAGAGGGAGAGGGAGGGAAGGAAGAGGCAGAGGGAGAAACATCGATGATGAGAGAATCATTGATCGGCTACTTCCTGTACTCTCCACACTGGGGATCCAGCGGGCCCACAACCTGGGCATGGGCCCTGGCCGGGAATTGAACTGTGACCTCCTAGTTTATAGATCAATGCTCAACCACTGAGCCTGCTGGACACCAAGGATATTGTTATCAAGATGGGAGATACAGAGCACATTTGCATGTCAACAGAGATGATGCACCAGAAGAAAAGGGAGTGGGGAACTGCAGGAGAGAAGTCTGAGGGAAGGTGCTTCAGAGAACAAGCAGAAGGCAAACAGGTGGCCTGTGATGGAACAGGGACACTCCATTGTAATAGAAAGGAGCAGGGAATGTGGGTCAGGCAGGTTGGCAGGTTTGGAGGTGGGAAGGTGGGGTTCGCAACAAAACAGGAGGTGAGGCCATGTTTCTTTGAATCAGCTCACATAGAGCTGGGTCTGGCTCTGGTTCCAATTCTGATTCTGGTTCCCTGGCTGCCATATGCCATTTTGCAGCATTAGCAGTGCATCCTTGAGTGGATCAGAAGTGAGATATTACCTATTGCATTCTCTGAGGCTAGGAAGGCTTCATGGATTCTTCCAGTATCTTGTTCAGCCACCCTGTTACTGTCTGGGCTTTGCAGACTCAGCAAACTCTATGACTGCTCTGTCTAATAAACCACTCACAGCCTCATATAGTTGTTTAATAAAAGTTAAATTAAAAATTATTCAATCACATAAGCCACATTTCAGGTGCTTTACCAGTCCCGTGTGGAAGTGGCTAATACTGGACAGCACAGATCTAGTACGTTTCCATCTGCACAGAAAGTTCTATTGGACAATAAGGCTCCAAACTAAAATTTGGCAAATTTGAGGCAATTTGTTTCACAGTCCCTTTTTATATGGCTCTAAAACTAAGAATGTTTTTTTATTTTTTTAAAGGATTGTTTTTTTGTTGTTGTTGCTTTTAAATATATTTTATTGATTTTTTACAGAGAGGAAGGGAGAGGGATAGAGAGTTAGAAACATCGATGAGAGAGAGACCATCTATCAGCTGCCTTCTGCACGCCTCCTACTGAGGATATGCCCGCAACCAGGATAC
Source organism: Lasiurus borealis (assembly GCA_004026805.1). Classification (NCBI taxonomy): domain Eukaryota; kingdom Metazoa; phylum Chordata; class Mammalia; order Chiroptera; family Vespertilionidae; genus Lasiurus; species Lasiurus borealis. The sequence goes on along the minus strand of PVJN01025596.1, from coordinate 8,330 downwards.
ATGCCCTTGACCTGAATTGAACCTGGGACCTTTCAGTCCGCAGGCCAATGCTCTATCCACTGAGCCAAACCGGTTTGGGCGGATTGTTGTTTTTTAATGTGACATAGCTACATAGTCCACAAAGATTATAACATTTTCGGCTCCTACTTTAGAGTGTTTCCTTTGATCTTTGTAGTGTATCTTATGCTGAAATCAGCTGCTGAGTTCAGACTTTGATCTCTGTCTTCAGAGTCAGGAGCAACTGGTGGCTAAGTTAAGAGTGTGGGCCATCCACTTGCTCATGGCAAGTCAGTCCAGCCCTCCTTTCCCCCTCCGGTTGGCTAGGAGAATTTCAGATTTGTAAGTGTGGCTGAGGTCAGGTGGGACCCCCTGGCAGGAGAGGAGTACTAGTGCTTGGAAGGAGGAATGGAGGACCCAGAAGTTCTGCAGGGGAAGGGCAGCAGGACCACGTTCCAGGGTACACACTTTGGTCAGAGATAATACACTTTCCTTTCTCCTAGGTTCACAGCAAGGCCACTGGTACACACAATTTTCCAAGGCGGAAAAGCGACCTGTTTTGCATATGGTCAGACAGGAAGTGGCAAGACATATGTGAGTATTCAAGCATAACAGGGTATGAGCTTGCCCATGGGGCTGCCCTGGGTCCCTGAAAAAAAAGACAGTGAGTTTTGTGTAGAAAACCCCCCCAGTAGATGCTCCATCACCCGATAACGCTTGTTGTGCTAGGTGCAGAGAGGTGCCTTAACGGTCCAGCCTTCCAACTTCGGTGTGGCCCACTGGGGTGATGGAGCTGGTCGTGCTCTAGCCTCGACCAAGGGCCCTTTACCAAGGTCTTCTGTCCCTTCCTTTTGCAGACTATGGGCGGAGGCCTCTCTGGGAAAGCCCAGAATGCATCCAAAGGAATCTATGCAATGGCCTGTGAGTAGTGTCTTCTGCCGCTATGAGGTTGGGCACAAAAAGCAGGTTGCTTACTTAACCCATGCTCTCTCCCATAGCCCAGGATGTCTTCCTCATGAAGAATCAGCCCCGCTACCGGAACCTGGGCCTGGAAGTCTATGTGACATTCTTTGAGATCTATAATGGGAAGGTAACTGTCAAGGAGACCCTGTTTATACTGTTGGGCCCTCTGAACTCTCAAAAACCTTGCCGTTGGCTAGAAATGGTAGAAACCAAACACTGGACTGTGAAGCTCTGCCCTGACATATGGGGGTTTCCTCTGGTGGTGGGATGGTACGCAAGAGTCAACAAGTGCCCTCTCTGTTTTGGCTCAGTGGATCAGAGCGTTGGCCTGCAGACTGAGGGGTCCCGGGTTCAATTCCGGTCAAGGGCACATGCCTGGGTTGTGGGCTCGATCTCCAGTGTGGGGCGTGCAAGAGGCAGTAGGTCAATGATTTTCTCTTATTGATGTTTCTATCTCTCTCTCCTTTCCCTTCCTCTCTGAAATCAATAAAAAAAGTTTAAAAAAAAAGGGGGAAAAAAGCTGTAATCGGGCTTTAAAAAAAAAAGTCAACAAGTATGACAGGAATATTCTGTAAGGCTTCTCTCAGAAGCCTTGAGTGTGCCCTGTACTCCCTCAACCCACCTCCTTCACAACTCTTTCCTTTGATCACCTATATTTTCATACTCATCCTCTCTTCCTCCCAATCCCCCCTCTCTGTGTGTATACAACTCTCTTTGTTTTTGCAGAGTTGCTTTCCTTAGAGCAGGATCTAGATAATAATAGCTATGTTGATTTTTGTTTAATATTTAAAAATTATTTGTTGATTTTAGAGGGAGAGAGAAACATCAATTTATTGTTATATCATTTATTTATGCATTTATTTGGTTGACTTTTTTTTAAATATGTTTTCATTAATTTCAGAGAGAGGAAAGGAAAGGAAGAGAGATAGCAGTGATGCGAGAGAATCATTGATAGTCTGCCTCCTGCATGCCTCCTACTGGGCATCAATCCGAAACCCAGGCAGGTGCCCTGACCTGGAATCGAACTGTGATCTCCTGGTTCAGGGGTCAATGCTCAAATAATGAGCCACACTGGCTGGGAAATTTATTTTATTTTTTTTTAATACTCCCACCCAAGGATATGTCCCCAATGATTTTAGAGAGAGAGGAAGGGAGAGAGATAGAGAGAAATATCAATGTGAGAAACATCAATTAGTTGCCTCACGCACTCACCCCTACCAGAGACGAACCTACAACCTGAGTATGTGCCCCAACCAGGGATCAAACCTAAAACCCTCCGGTGCATGGGACAACACTCCAACTGAGCCACACCAGTCAGGGCAGAGTGATTCTTGTATGTGTCTCTTTGGTAGATCTGGCTAGGACTGAGTCTGCAACCTTGGCGTGTAGAGACAAGACTAACCAAATGAGTTACCCGGCCAGGCAGGGCTGCTAATATAACATTATGTTCTAAGCACTTGTTTCAGTTCACTTATTAATCACAACAACCCTTCAAGTAAGTGTTACCATCACTATGCTGCAGGTGGTTAAGTACTTACCCAGGTTCACACAGCTAGTGAAGCATTAGAATCACTAAGCTAATCACTAGCTGAGGCAACAGCCCAATTCAGAACCCACACCCTCTGCTAGTCTGTCCAGCTCAGGTTCTGTCTTCCCTTCCTGCTGCCTGCCCTTGTCTAAGCTGGGTAGGCCCTGAAGGAGGGAGGTGTCAGGTGGGGTGCCCAGTGCCTGATGGTCTTAGCCTTGTTCCCCTGCCCGGCACAGCTGTTTGACTTGCTGAACAAGAAGGCCAAGCTGCGTGTGCTGGAGGACGGGAAGCAGCAGGTGCAGGTGCTGGGGCTGCAGGAGCACCTGGTTAACTGTGCTGACGATGTCATCAAGATGATCGACATAGGCAGTGCCTGCAGGTCAGAATTCTGGTGAGGGGAAGGGGCTACTTTCTCATGCCCAGTTCAGGTGACAGACTAGCTCTGATCCCATCTGGTTCCACAGAGCCCCGCTTTCCCCAGCTTGGGGAGGACGGTGCAGGCCTCTGTGGTAAGAGGTCTCTAAGAGGCTCATCAGGAGCAACTCAAAGTGTCTTAAGTCTAACCAAGGCAAGCTTCCTTTTGGTCTGAGTTTCTCTTTGCTGCTCCCTCCCTCTGTGATGGGAGACAGGAGCTCTGGGTCTGTTCGAGGCTGAAAGTGCTGGAGCCATAGCTCCTGTAGGGAAGTCTCCTCTTCTAGGCCCTAGGTGGGTGCATTGGAGGCTCAGGGAGCCAGCTGCCCTCTGCAGGGCCCTCACGTTTTGGCAAGTGGTTCATGACAACCCCTCCTTCCCTGTGTGCCCTGCAACAGAAGTAGCTCATCTTTCCCCGTGTCCTTATGGGTCCCCAGTTCTGGCCATGCCCCTAGCATAGAATTCAATACTGCGGCTTCCAGGAAAACTTACCAGCTCCTCTGCTGGAGGAAGAGCTTCTGCCCAGGGAAGGTAGAACAGAAACCCGGGATGAAGACACAGGACTTCTTACGAGTTCTGACCCGTGTCCCTCTCTCACCAGAGAATTCATTGCTGTGTACTGGGATGGCTGGTGACTTCTGAAGCTAATTGCCTTTCTTTTCCCTCCTTTATCACAGGACCTCTGGGCAGACATTTGCCAACTCCAACTCTTCCCGCTCCCATGCCTGCTTCCAGATTCTCCTTCGAGCCAAAGGGAAAGTACATGGCAAGTTCTCTTTGGTGGATCTGGCAGGGAACGAACGAGGTGCAGACACTTCCAGTGCTGACCGGCAGACCCGCATGGAAGGTGCAGAAATCAACAAAAGTCTCCTGGCTCTGAAGGTAGCAGGGGCTAGCTAGAGGTGGGGACTGCTGGTTCGGGGAGGAAGTGGGCAGCGGAGATTAAGAGAAGGACCTCAGTTGTACTTGGTGCCCCACAGGAGTGCATCAGGGCCCTGGGACAGAACAAGGCTCACACCCCATTCCGCGAGAGCAAGCTGACACAAGTGCTACGGGACTCCTTTATCGGAGAGAACTCAAGAACCTGTATGGTGAGTAGGGGCGTTGTGGAGGTGGTGCAGGACACCATCTAGGCCTATCCTGGGTATGAGGCCCAGTGCCCTTGGCTGTCTGGGTTTCCAGACTCTAATTTGACTGAGCTTCATCCCTGCCTTTCAGTTCCAGACTCCTCCGCTTTGCCTACCTCAGGGGAGGAAAGGAGGTATATCCCTGCAGCTCTGAGTTTGGGGGAGATCATTTCTTCCTTACCTGGTGGAAAGGAGGCTCTAGAATTCAGAGGGAAGACCTTTGAGGAAGCAAGAGAGAGGCATCCTGGCTTCTGTGACCTCCCTTGTATTCCTTGGTTTCCAGCCTAGAATACGGAAGGGCTATGGCCTTGAATGGCTTTTTACCTCTTTATTTTATCCACAAGCCCTTCTAGTTAGAGTCTGCTCCCCTCCAGGAATATCCTCTCTTGTGTCTGCAGGGAAAATGGGGATTTCAGATTAAGCTCTAAAGCCTTCTCCCTAAGGCACTATCCCGAGCCTGGATAAAATGAGGGCTCCTGAGCCACAGAGCCTTAAGGTGTGACCTCAATGTGAGAAATGAGTCAGTGAAGAGATTAAAAAGGAGGGGATCATAAGATTTGCCTTTAAAGGCAGGGAGCCAACTTTTTAAGGAGCTTTAATTTGCAGTGGAGCAAGTTGCGTGGTAGAATGAGTGCTTCATGAGCTCTCCCCCGATACCGGGAAAGTCCAGTAGCTTGGAGAAACTCCTCCTGGCAGCCTCTCCATGATCCTCAGCCTCTCTCCCTTACCCCATGATCCTCAACCTCTAACCATCCATTCCTTCTTTTGCAGATTGCCATGATCTCACCAGGCATAAGCTCCTGTGAATATACTTTAAATACACTAAGATACGCAGACAGGTAGCAGTACCTATGGCCCTGTGGGATGGGGAGAAGGATGTGGGAGAGGAGAAAGAAATGGCGGTGATGAAAGAGGGAGGAGGCTCTGGGACTCGGTGCTTACTGTTTACTCTGCCATGATTCAGTGAACCTGAAGGTTCCGGAATTCTGACATGATTCTAGGTCTGTTCCCATCCCCTCCAGGCCTTGGTAGGGAGTCAGCATGCATGAGGATCTTTTCCTAGGCCAGAGGCAAAGCTGCTCCTCCATCCCCTTGAAGCCTCAAGGCTGACAGTATTAAGTGATACAGCACTCTTATGAGTGCCAACAAGGTTGCTATGGGATCAGAAACCTTCTTGTTTCCCCAGGGTCAAGGAGCTAAGCCCCCACAGTGGGCCCAGCGGGGAGCAGCCAATTCGAATGGAAACAGAAGAGACAGGAGCCAGCTTTCAGGAGTCTCTGATCATAAGCAATGTAAGGGGCAGGATGGGGCATAGCAAGACAGAAACATGGCTTGCTGAGATGGGAACTGGGCCATACTCTTGTGTCTCTCCTTTTAATTTTCCAAGGAAGAAGAGGAACTGTCCTCCCAGATGTGCAGCTTTAATGAAGCCATGACTCAGATCAGGGAGCTGGAGGAGAAGGCCATTGAAGAGCTCAAGGAGATTGTCCAGGTGGGCAGCTGGCCCTAGTATATTCACCCCAGCACAGGCCCGCCTCTGTGCTCAGCACCATTGCCTGACAACAGGGTGAAGGAGTAAAGCTGTTCAGATTTTCTGGCTTGAGCATCAAGACAGATAATTACATTCATTTGATATAAGGGATAGGGGCAAGTTTGGGATTTGGAAGAGGAAGAATTGAGTCTGGGACTTCTGCAGGAGAGGATCGGAAGGCAGGGTGGGGGCCATCTGGAGGAATGGCCATCTGCATTGTAGTTAGGAATGATTTGCTAAATTAGTTTGGTCATTGTTTGAACCAGCAAGGTGCTCCCTGTGTCGTTGCAGCAAGGGCCACGCTGGCTTGAGCTCTCCGAGATGACTGAGCAGCCCGACTACGACCTGGAGACCTTTGTGAACAAGACAGAATCTGCCCTGGCCCAGCAAGCCAAGCACTTCTCAGCCCTGCAAGGTGGGTGCAACTGGATGGGGAGCTGCAGGGTAGGGTCTTTGCAGGCGATTGCAACTCTGCCCTGAGGGAATAGGGCCTCTGAGACACCCTCTAATACCTAGTGTACCACCTCTCCTTCCTTCCAGATGACATCAAGGCCTTACGCTTGGCCATGCAACTGGAAGAACAGGCCAGCAAACAAATAAGCAGCAAGAAACGGCCCCAGTGATGACTGCAAATAAAGATATTTGGTGTCACACCCAGCCTTTTCACCGCCCCACTTCTCCCCAGTGAACTTTGGGCACCTGGTTCTGAGCGCAGACAGGCTTTGGTAAATGCCAAGTATTGGGGCATCAGAGCCAGGGCAGCTGGGGAGGGGATAAGAGTGTCATGGGACGCTACTTTCCTTCCTCAATTATAGTCCTGAAGGGAGCAAGGATGAGAGGAGGGAACTTATAACTATCCTGTTGGCCCTTCTTTCCAAGTGGGGAAGGCTTGTTGGCATAGAGCTTTCTCTTTCTTAATCAACATTCTGCCTGTGTGGACTGGCTGCTGGTGGAGGACTCTCTGGGGTTGCCCTGGCTTCAGGGAGAGGAAAAGAGCCTTTAGGTTCGCTCTGGCGGCTGTGACTTGCCATCCACACCCTTGATCTGGGCACTAAAGTGTCTTATACTTTTAAAAGTTTCTGGAACCTCTTCCTTCTTTGCTTTGCTGTTTTAAGATCTAAGAGGATCCCTGTTGTTTTTTGTTTTATGGTTATACATTGTATCTAATAATAAAGAAAGAGGGGAAAAAATAAGCCTGTGGTGTGGCCTGTGTGAAGGGCCTGGGGTATGTCTGAACCTTCTGGAAGGATGGCAGAAAAACATCCATGTGAGAGACACTGACTGGTTGCTTCACGCACATGCCCCAACTGGGAACAGGAACTATAAGCAGAAAGGAGATGGTACTCTGTCAGCTATAGTCTGCTCAAGGCATATTAAAAGATTGTGCAGCCCTAGCTGGTTTGGCTCAGTGGATAGAGTGTTGGTCTGCAGACTGAAGGGTCCCGCATATTTTTTTTTAAATTCTGTGGGTGCCCTCCCAGTGTGTCTCAGTGATTGAGCATCAGCCCATGAACCAAGAGGTCACGGTTTGATTCCCAGTCAGGGCAAATGCCCGTGTTGTGGGTTTCATCCCCAGTGGAGGGAGGACAGAGGATGCAGCTGATTGATGATTCTCATCATTGATGTTTCTGTCTCTCCCTCTCCCTTCTCTCTGAAATGAATAAAAATATTTTTTTTATTTTTTAATATATATTCTAAAATATATATTTTTTAAAATGATTCTGTGGGAATACAGACAAGAAAGCATTTGGCTTTGGAAAGGATCGGACGGGCAACACCAGATTGGTCTTGAAAAATGAGTATAAGTTTCCCAGGAAGACTGAGATCACACAGGGCTAGACAGTTTGAGAATTAGCAATACTAGTACTTTCAACAAAAATTTTTAAAACTCGCCGAGACCGGTTTGGCTCAGTGGATAGAGCATCGGCCTGAGGACTGAAAGGTCCCAGGTTCGATTCCGGTCGGGGGCATGTACATTGCTTGCAGGCACATCTCCAGTGTGGGGCGTGCAGGAGGCAGCTGATTGATGTCTCTCTCTCATTGATGTTTCTGACTTGCTATCCCGCTCCCTTCCTCTCTGTAAAAAATCAATAAAATATATATTAAAAAAATTTTTTTTAAACTATAAATTTATTTTTCATTCATTTAGCCCTACAATAAAATTTTTGTTTCTCCTGATTTTTCCTGCTAGTGCTTCTATAAATCTAGATACTTTATAGAGTAATGTAAATGACATAGAATTTTGTCCTTTCTGTAAAATACAATATTCCAGAATAATAAGAGCTATAAATGAAAGCATAATATGGTTATTATTATTTTTTAATATATTTTTACAGAGAGGAAGGGAGAGGGATAGAGAGCTAGAAACATCGATGAGAGAGACATCGATCAGCCGCCTCCTGCATGCCTCTTACTGGGAATGTGCCCGCAACCAGGATACATGCCCTTGACCAGAATCGAACCCGAGACCCTTCAGTCCACAGACCGATGCTCTATCCACTGAGCCAAACCAGTTTCGGCAATATGGTTATTATTATTTGATAAAGCTTCCCATGTACCTTAAGCAGAAAATTTTCCTTCATGAATGAAAAAACAATCTCTTGAGGCATTCCAGGGCCTATTGGAATGATCTAAAGCTTAATTCTAAGTCAAGGAAAAGTCTCTTAAAATTTATAGACTAAAAAGTACATATTATCCTTATTATTATTAAACAGCATTAAGTAATCTATTCATTTAAAGTAATCAAGTTCCTGATTAACAATCATTTTAACAA